>JARKIC010001944.1:0-86622 GCA_029378375.1 Mycena olivaceomarginata
GTGTGCGAACAAGATCGCGTCAAACACGGAGGTTTAGTACGGTTTTTCGTCCCTGGAAGGCCGACGTCCACGTTCTTCTGATCAGGTCGTGTCGGGAATAATGAGCGGCGGCGGAACCGCTCCTGCCCGATACCGACGCGGATGAACAAGTCGTCCAAGATCCTACACTTCCAGATCCCGTCGTGGAAATCTCCTCGTTCGAATTTCGACTGGCAAATGCGGCAAATTGATGCAAAAGTGAACCTGGCTTGAGTGTGGCCAAGTGGCTCTGACCGTGCTTCGAAGACTGCTACAGTGCCTCAGTTTAAACTATTCTGAACGAAGATAAACTCACTCGGGCATCTGATCAGGTACTGAATCTGCCACCTCTACGCATCCGCAGAGGCCAGGTCGGATGCGTAAAAGAGGTGAGCGAGAGCGCAGAGAAAGACCAACACCGAAGGTCGGGTTTTCCCTGAAGGGCATTGCAGGATCGGGTTCATTTTTGAACAACCACAGGTAGGTGCGACCGATAGCCAGGATACGCTGGAATCCTTGCGTAAATGAGGCCTCGGCATTGGGGTAGGGTATCTCGATGGATCGCGATCAGGAGGGATTATTGTGCGGCCAGGGAAGGTGAGTGAGGACCTGCAGCTCACCGAGCGACAATTCTCGAGCGTCGGCGGTGGATCCCATAATCGAAGGTGTAAGACCCCCATAGGCATTGAACAGCTGCGGTAGGTGTATTCCAGCTCGGTGGGAGAGTTGGGTTGTGGTTCCGTGTTGACGAGATTCATTTGATTCAGTTTCGCGGATTTTCAATTTTGAAAATCCGAAACTCGATCAAATCTGTCAGTTCTTCCATCGCGTTCACTGCTTTGCTCGTCCGCCACTACCTAGTGTTTATGGCCTTGAACCTGCTCTTTCCTGCGCTCCCTGTTCCAAGTGGCAAAAAGCAGAGCGGGCACCGCGGTTTGCTGACTTCCAAGCAGAGACCCTACGCCAAGCATCCACGCTCAGGTTCCAATGCCTAGCTACACCTCTAGGCCATGCAACCTCAGGGGAAGATGTTCACGGCCTGCCTTGCCCTTGTCTTGGCGGGAATCTGGGATATTGGATTCCATCCATCAAACCGAGCTGTCCAACACGTACCAGGTTCCAGAGGATTCCCTTGCACTCGTCGGTCTTACAGCTCAACTACGCTTATTCCACCGCGCCTACCAGCGGAAACTCCCAACTCTTGAATGCAACGTGTAACTCGCACCGGTGGCAATTCGGGTGGCACCAGGCTAGGCTGCAATTCGTAGCGTAGCCATGAAATATTTTCTGACGTCGATAATTTACACAACTTGAGGTCTTAGATCTACGCGCCATCTCAAAATCACTCTCCGTCCTCCAAACCTTCTGCCAATTTCTTTCAGGCAACTTCTAAAATTCGGGATGAGGGCATCATTCGGCACATTCATCGCACGGTGAGTTACCTGAACTCTGGGCCGGAGGATGCCACTGATCTATTGATGGGACTCGAATTCAGCTGAAATGGCATCGACAAGCATTGTGCGCTGTGGCTCGATTTCTGGCAACGATATAATGAGGACGAGCTATGTATGCTAGCAAAGAGGACAACATTTAGAATATATCAGATCTAATAGAATGAGCATGCTCTCCCACGATGATGGCCCACCTTTCGAAGATGGGTTAAGAACAGAAGAGCGAAGAGCGAACTCGAAATAGGCAGAAGGCAAAGAACCACATCCAGGGACTTTTTTTAAAAAAAAGTCGGAAAACAGAAAAAACAATACATTCCTGGTAGTACAGTGCACGGGAGTAAATATCATTTGCACTCAAAGTTTTTAGAGCTTCGCGTGCCGGAGGAGATAAGGCGAGTTTCCTTGGACTTGACCTTGTCAACATCCGCCATAGAAACCGGACGACACTCGTGGGCGTGATTGTATCCGAGTCTGAAGGACGTTAGAACGAAGAAGGGACAAGAGAACGATGGGCGAATACCTCTTCCTGCCATCTTCTCCTCCTGGTTTGTAGAACTCGGGGGCGGCGAAGCAGCGATACAAACTACCGCGCCTCCGAGGCCAACCTGATGACGCTCAACTTACAAGCTTCTGGGAAGCGATTGCTCGGGACTACGTTGTGGACAAGGCCATATTTCCGCGTGAGTCAGCTACGGTCGAACAGACCCCGGCGCTTGCATCGGTCCTGCCCCTGTATCGAGTGAGTAGATGCTAAGGCGCAAGGAGGATCAATTCACAAATCCCTGAGCTGCATGGCGATGTAAAAGTGCATTCCAAGACCGGTGGCGCCCCAAAGGGTGTCCTTTGGCCTCGAGCCCGCCGCTGGGGTTGACAACGTATTTGCCGCGTACTGGATTGATATCAAGAGAAATTCGGGAGATTACATCGCGCACGACGAACCGTGTTATCCCCCTCGCTCGACCATCTTGTGGGCTTCATCGATGGCACACAGTCCTAATGCGGGGTACATGATGAGCTTGGAACGGTCAGAATGTCCCAAAACATTGGTGGAGGATATGGACCCTCGTTCGCAGCGAAGCAGTCGTGCAGCTCCAAAACACCTACTTGTCTCGGCCCTGGCCCTCAGCGAACCCGGCATCCTTGAATACCTTGTCCGCGCAGACCTTCGTCATGTTGTACCCCACGACCTCCATGGCACTGGAGCTTTCGAATGCCTCTCGGACGTCGGTAGCCAGTGCTTGCGCGACGATTTCAATGGCCTGGTTTTCGAGGCCGTGGGCGTGAACAAAGTCCTCCGAAGCCACGATGATGCAAGCTGCTCTCCATCCTAGAAGAAGTCAGCACATGCGCTCTCAATTACGTAGAGATGGAACTTGCAGAAGTCGGGCTGCACATGAACTTTGTGAGTTCATTGGTGATCTTGGGTGCATTCAGCACTTGCTCCACGCTCCAACCGTCCCGGAATTGCGAGTACGGGTTGTTGACCGAGTGATTGTGGTTCTTAGAGGCTAAGCGCACGATATATCAGACACCCACATCTAAAATAGCACGGTGTAAGACGTCATACCAATCTTGGCAAGATGCTCGACCGTTCCGCCGTATTCTGGAAGTATTCTTTAGCCCCGTTACTAAAGAGCCGGGGAGCGCCTGGGCCATGGTTCTCTCCGAGAGTTTCTTGTTCAATTGCCCGAGTTCTCTCGCCCAGCAGCATAGTAGGGGACCCTGTCGGGAAAGGTTCGTGCCAAGGCTGCCTGATGTTGGGTGAGTTATGAGCGACTCCCATTGACAACGAAGAAATTCACCTGGCTTCATTTTCTCGAACCCAAGCGCAATGGCGCCTATGACATCGTTCAGTGCAGGTTTCAATAGCAGAGAAAGAAAACAATATACAATCCACTTGACCGTGTTTGACTGCGAGGTTGGCCTGGTAAAGAGCGGTGCTGCCAGTCGAACCAGTTGTTGTTTACGTTCGTAATCGGGATGTGGGTTTAATCCCAGGTTGTACAACGCGCGCTTTAGCAGGTGAGCGGAGGTTGGGACTCTCATAACGAGGTATTACCTGACCGCAGGTCGAGTCGCCGTAGCAATAGCCAACGTATGCAGTCTCAATGGCATCGTAGGTGATTCCTGCAGGTCAATTAGATGTTGGGATGCACAGAGCGCGGAGCCATTGCTGACCGGCATCGAGGAGGGCCTTAGTTGCAGCTTCGAGGCCCATGTCCTCTGTGGACCGGGTTCCCCGTGGCTGGTGGAAACAGTCAAGACCCACAATTGTTACACGACGCTACAAGCACCTTAATGAACGCCGTGCATCCGCCTCCAACGATTGAAAGTTCTGCCGTCCTTTAGCCATTGAGATAGGTAGTAGTAGAAGGCAAGTGCTGTCCGGCCTCGGCGACCATTACCCGTTTAAGTTGTCGGGAGAGTTACCAAGGCAGGTGATCGAGTATTAGACGAGGCCCATGGCATAAGCGGTTATATGTCCGATCCGGTTATGCGGACGGAAGTGGTCGAAAATTTTGGGCACTTTTTGACCTTTTTGAAGCGGATTTGTGAGAAACGCACGAATCTGAGGTCAGAAACCGCGGGAAGTGTTTTTTTATGCGTACGGAACTGGCCATTTCAGGATCGGACATACAACCGTGGGCCTATTAGACGCCGAGGCCGCCGCTTTTGATTGACGCCCGCGCCACAAAGAAGTACAATGCACCCCCAACCATGTCCTCTCCGCCGGACACTCGTCCTGACATCGTCTCTCTCGTTCTCCAGTCAAAGAAGGCGCTCCAAGACGGAGAGCAGCTCTGTTCTAGGGCAAACGACGTATCAAACGCGTCAGCTCAGTCAGCTGTCGATGTTCTTGCCCTCGATGCTAAAGTTCGGTGGGTAACCGACGGGGTCCTGGAGCAACTCAGGGTACAAATTACTATATACCGTGGATGTTCATTTGACTGACCCGGGTATCAGGTTGGCTGCCAGCATCGCGAAGAGCATCGAAGACAAGCGGGCACGTTTGGGCAGACAGGTTCAGGCGTGTATAGCAATAATATTGTCGCATCCAGGTAGGGCTCACGGATCTCGTAGGAATGGGATGTCGTGAGAGAGAAACACTCCAACGCTCTCGACGGCATTCTGGAGTCGCTGGGGGTCCCAACTTGTGCCTCCGGACTTCCACCAACATTCGGCTGCGTCATCTCTGTTCGGAAGCCAGCACTCGGAAGATGAGGAGGACGCTCACGCGAGTGCTCCTTCGTCACCACGTCACAGCCTTTCGTCCACCGTCCACAATGTGCGGAAGGAGAAATCTCGCCCCGACCGTCAAACGTGGAAAACTCTGCGGGATTTTGTGGACGACCAGGCCATCGAGGATGTGTTGGAGAAGATGGAGAATGAACGTGCGGCTCTAGACGTACGTTTCGTTTCACCTTCCTTCTATCCTCGTCTCAGCATATTCCAGGACATATTGAGCAGGACAGACGACTATCCCGAAACTTTGAATAATACCACCACCGTCATCCGGGAGTCGCTGCCGGACATGCCCCCACTCCCCGCTATGGATACCCTACTGAGGACACAGGATGAGAAGATAACTGTAATGGCTCGTCATCTGGAAAGTCTCGCGGCTCATTACGACCAAATGGCTGGCGCTCTGAATGAGACCGAAGCTGGCGAGGTTTTCAGTGAGGAGGATCTTCAGGCCATGAATAGAGACACAGAGGAACTGCCCTCGATTATGAACGAGTTGGAGGAATCTTTGGCGTCAATTAATGCTACCAAGTCAGCCATTCCTACTCTCATTCTTCTCAACCTGACCCGCATTTCAGCGAACTGCTGCTAAATTCTCAGGACGACTCTAAGAAAAATCTTGCGCATTTACACACCATCTTAGATGATTTAGACGAATTAGGTGAAATTATGACAGACATGTTGCAGACACAGGATACTGTTGAGGTACGCATACATCTGGAGCCGTGTGTATCAATCTAACGTCTTACAGGTTGAGTGCGAAGAACAGCTGGCAAGTCTGCAGCAGCATCTGCACACTGTAGAGCATCTACACCAGCGCTTCGTATCCTACCGGACCGCTTTCAATAAACTGATGCTGGAAATCGCTCGACGAAGACAATATCGCGAGGCCGCAGAAAATATTGTGCGCGGAATGATGTCGCAACTGGCCGCCATGACGGAAGGTTCGGTGTATTTCTATGCTTCAATGCGTTTCAGAATGATATAAATTCGCCACAGAGGAATCCCATGTTCGGGATCACTTCAATTCAGAGCATGGGGCACATCTACCGGAGGACATATGCCTGTGCATCGGTAATTCGCCGACCAGATGGGAAGTCATTCCCTGGCACGGAGAGGAGCTCGAGATGCTACCGGAAATAGAACCAGATCTCATTGCTCAGGTATGTATCCATTTCATAGTATTTATGTAAGCTGAGGATGTCAACCAGGCCAAAGACCGACTCGCGTCGAACGCCGCCAGTGCGACTGATAGTTTATAGAGAGTATGCAAATAATGATTTCTGGCGAGGGTTGAACACATCCACGTCCTACCAGTGCTCGAATGTCTGATCTCAGTGTCAATCCATGCGAGGCCGGTATTGGGCAGAAGATGGAAAGTAAGGTGCATGCGCAGGCCGACGCGCTTCATTTACAATCACGGATTCTCCGCGATCCTGTCACGGTCACAGTCACGGGCCTGTCACGCGTACAGTCGACGGTAGCGCAGTGTGACAAGGCTAAGTATTCTTCCTTTGCTCTCACCATGACCATCGAAAGAACCTCTTGCCCCAATACACTCTCGCAATGCCTTTCAATCCTCCTGCCTTTTTCGCTGGCGCCTGCACTGCTCTTGGTTTGGATCGTTTTCCAGGATTCTATCAAGAACGGGGTCGATTTCATGACCGCCTCCGTCCTCTCCTTTCCGTTCCCTCGCGGTCTTCTGGGCCATCACCCGCGCCCTCGACCTGTCTGCATTAACTCTCATCGTCGTGCTCACCGCCGGTACGGGAGCGGTACCGAAGGACGACGATAACGAGGTCACCTTCCCTGGGACGTTCTACATCAAGGACATTGTTGAGCAAACCACGGCCATCCAAATGGTCACGCAAGCCGCGCACGACCACAGCGAAAGCGATGTCACCCTCAACAATGAGTACGACGTCGAGCGTAATCCAGTCGCCACCAAGAAGGCCGTTCGCATTCCTCCGACTCTGGTGGCTCACACAACATTGGTTCCCCGGCTCGCCTCCCGGTCGGCCCCTGCTCTCATGGGTGCTCGTTCCACTGTATTCACCTTAAGGAGCGACACATTGGCACACCAGTTAATCGAGCCCGTTCCCATTCCAAAAGACGGCCTCCTCGTGATGGCCAAGCCGGCATCCATTCTCGTTACCCCGCGAGCCGGTAGAAATCCTTGTCTCCGAACTCTCCGTGGCCTCCTCGCAAAACAAGACGTAGTGACCGACAAGGTGTCAACTCATGCTCCTCTCTGCACTTGTTCCCCGCCCGTTACTCGCCCCACATCGAAGAGTGTCGCCGAGTCCGCATCTGTGCGCCAATCACCTGGGCCGGTTCCCGCACCAACCTCCTTCGCGCCAGTCGATTCCGAGCCCGCCCTCGTTGCTCGCAACCCATCGCAAGTCTTGACCCCCCGCGTCGACGAAGGCTCTCTCTGTTATCACATCGCACCGAGGAACCGCGACCAACAAGGACGTCGACTATTCTACCGATGTCGGGGACAAGAAAAATAGATCTAGTCTCGGACTTCGTTCCAAACTCCGAGGTTCCGTGAAGCGTCTCTCTGCTTCCTTGCCGTCCGGCCGTATGGTCACAGTTTCAGCTGCAGGATCGGTGAACCACCTAGGCTGCTAATTGCCGGTGAGTCCCTACCCTCCGTTTGTCCAAGACGATCTTGACGTCAACGATTCCTTACAGCGACTGCTCCAATTTTCCGTGCTCGTGCTGGACCGTGCTCAATCTGCAGAAACTAAATATTACTGTGCTCCCATCCACGACAAGTGCTCCTCTCCTCCAATGCCATCAGTCCGGGCAGCGTATACCTCTCCACCACCGCGCGGCACAATCTCTATTCGGCCCGGCGCATCATACCCTACCGCGCTGGTCGCACAATACCCATCGCGTCCAGTCATGACTTCAATCTTCGCCGCATAATACTGTACTCGGCGGACAATGTTGCATTTAGCGACGCCCACGTCGGCTTCCCTGGTTCCAGTGCGTTTCTCTTCATTCTTTTATGACGCTTCCTAATCAATTTTCAAGTTTATTATCGTCTACTTTTGGACGGATTCCCATTCCTCTTGGCCTGCTCATATATATACCCCTGTATGACCGTATCTGCATGAAATACCACTTCTTGCAGGTTGAGTAAAGTCTCACCTATTGATAATTTCCTTTTCCGTCTGAGACCGTTGCTGTCAATCAAATCTTGATCAAATCCTTTAGGCGCCCACAACATTGACTCAAGGCACCTCCAAGCACACACATGCTTGACAAGTCCCAAGATTCTGAAAGCCCACAGGACAGGCAGCTTGAGTCAGCATAGGACTTTGAACAAAAGCTCTCGTGTTCTGAGGCGGGTCTGGGTTTGGCACGTCGAGAGGGTTACCGCCATCGGCCGTGGTCCATTAGGGCTTTGTAGAGATCAGAATCGACCGACTGGGCTAGCTCGTTTGTAACTAGCAGCATGATTGAGCCTCGGTTCACCTCGTTCGAGATGTATCGTAGACTCAGTTCAGTCAACTATTATTGATGTCAAGAATTTTTTTGGCGTAGCAGCTCAGACCCGGTAGAGTACAGCCGATTGGATGTGATCAGAGGAGCGTTATTACGGTACCCTTGAAGAGCTCAAGTGGAAGACCGTTGGAAAGGCAAAGAAAGAGTACGTAAGTGACGCGTGACCCGGTCACGCTTTCACGGTTGAACTCTCCACTAGAAACAAATGTCTGCAGTTGGTATACAGCATAAAACCCCACAGACAGGAGGATCCAATAAATGGTGTGGTGTGTCGTGCATGCCACGTTTTTTCCATGTAATTTTTCCTTTTCTAACTGCCTCCGCCACATAGTAAACAGTTCCCCACACTGGACTTTCTTCCAATCGCACCGGCTGGCAGAGCCACAATTCCTTTGTGATGCTGTCAATTCTCACTCTTCCTCCTCCTGCCATCAAAGGGTTGGTTCTATTTTGCGCACTTGAACTCCATTGTAATCCACAACGATCTTGTATGCCTCAACGAAGTCATGTGCTGTTTCTGCTAAATACAACCCTCCAGTAGCTGCAGCCTTCTCTGCCTCGCCTTTTCCGTTCTCCCACGGATTACTATGGCGTCTTCAGATGCACGACTGTCGATACTGGAGACAATCTACTGCATTCCCCGACAAGCGATTCATTTGAACCCTCGGCCATACCCGTGCACATGTATTCGGTTTGTCCCGTCCAGGCTGTCCGTTCGAAACGGATCCAAGTCAAAACTGCGTGTACAAAATGTCAGAAATCTTGCAAGAAATGCGATCAGGGCCGACCCTGCCTTAGATGCGTGAAATATGGATTCCGACCCGAAGAATGTGTGGACTCGCAGGTTCTGCCACCGGTTTGTTCGAGTCGGCTTGTGCTCATCGACAATCTTTAGAGAAAGGAGCGGGCGAAGGGAACGAAACGAGGTCCTTATAAGAAGCGCGACAGGAAAGGTTGGCTGATTAGAAACACTCTGAGCTCCGTAGTCACGAAATAATAGGTGATACACCGAGTCAAGAACCATCCCAAGAAGTTCAGCTTGATACGTGGCTACCGTCCAGTGGTCCATCTGTAGGATCGATACCACCCGGTAATGCCCCCGGCTTTTATGCTCAGTTTCCACCTCCTGGGGGTCTGTTCTACCCACCATTTTAACTTGTTCCTGTACCCGCACAACCAGTGCAACAAGACGGAGGCTATGCTGAGCAGCGACCAGTAGGGTGATGAAATCTCGCCACGAATAACTCTGAAGGTCGATCTACATTGACGCTTTATTGTCTGCTATTTTCGTACTATGAGCTCGTTAATATTGAATACATAGTATCGTCACATATCCAAATGCAGCTCAGGGTCAATTAACAGTTCAACAGTGTGATATTCGTCTACGTATGAGATACTTAGGTACAGGTACCTCGACGAACCAATAAGCCAAATGTAACAAAAGGGTGTCGTGGGTGAGTTGGGATGGTCACGAAGTTCGTGAGATCGGGCCGGGATGGCCTCTTGAATCGATTAGCCAGTGCGCACGAGTAAACTGCCATCTCCGAGGCCAGGACCTGCTCTTTGCTGTCGTCCAGAACGCCCGCGTCTGAATTTCAACCAAAACGGGGATGTTGGTTGAGTTTCGGCTTGGGCTTCCGATCCCGCACTCCCACGTAATAGCCGCCACTTTGGAATTATCGTCTTGAGTCGCAACCGACAATATCGGCCCGACATCTGCTAGCTGCAAAAGTGATGAACGAGGGTCGTCGATGCAGAGGCCGGTCCGCTGGCGGCCCCGCTGAGCCCGATGCAGTAGGATGTCGCCAAAACCTCTGGATGTTCCCAGCACAGCCGGTGCAGTGTCCGCGTCGCCGCCAGCGGTACAGATTGAAACGGCGCGAAGCGGGGGTGTCGAAGTGCGTGCATACCCTTGACACTACTCTTTACGTTCTCGACCTTGCTGCCCAGTGAGTAGATCGCTTCATCGGCTTCAAATGGCTGGCTGATGACAAGGCTGTCAACGCGAACTCTGCAGGGCCGCACAGAAAATAATCGGACGGCATTTCATGTGGAACAGCCAGCCTTGTACGGCTGTCGTTGAGTATGGCCGTGGTGATGACTCTTGGGAATTGTCTTCCGAACATGAAGCCAAGGTAATGCATCGACTCTTCTCGGCTGCTGTGCTTCTGCTCCGGAAAACTGTGGCCAGGGCGTCGATTGTGCGTTCTTTCAACCACTCCAGTGCGCCGGGTCGTCTTCGAGTCCTCGGGGTATGAATCATCTGTGCATCTCTCTTCGCCAGCCTCCCTGATGTCCCCTGGCTCGGTTCCTACGGCCTTAAAGTGTCGTCTACAGACTGCCCCGTTAGACCAACACGTAATGCATGGCCATAGGGTCGGTGTGCGAACAAGATCGTGTCAAACATGGAGGTTTAGTGTGGTCTCTTGGTCCTTGGAAGGCTGACGTCCACGTTCTTCTGATCAGGTCGGGTCGGGAATAATGAACGGCGGCGGAACCGCTCCTGCCCGCGATACCGACGCGGATGAACAAATCGTTCAAGATCCTACACTTCCAGATCCCGTCGTGGAAATCTCCTCGTTCGAATTTCGACTGGCAAATGCGGCAAATTGATGCAAAAGTGAACCTGTGGGCTTGAGTGTGGCCCAAGTGGCTCTGACCGTGCTTCGAAGACTGCTACAGTGCCTCAGTTTAAAACTATTCTGAACGAAGATAAACTCACTCGGGCATCTGATCAGGTACTGAATCTGCCACCTCTACGCATCCGCAGAGGCCAGGTCGGATGCGTAAAAGAGGTGAGCGAGAGCGCAGAGAAAGACCAACACCGAAGGTCGGGTTTTCCCTGAAGGGCATTGCAGGATCGGGTTCATTTTTGAACAACCACAGGTAGGTGCGACCGATAGCCAGGATACGCTGGAATCCTTGCGTAAATAAGGCCTCGGCATTGGGGTTGGGTGAATCTGCCACCTCTGCGCATCCGCAGAGGCCAGGTCGGATACGTACAAGAGGTGAGCGAGAGCGCAGAGAAAGATCAGAACGTCGAGAGGCGCCTGGTAACTGGTTTTCCTGAAGGGCATTGCAGGATCGGGTGCATTTTTTGAACAACTATAGGTAGGTGTGACCGATAACCAGGACACGCTGGAATCCTTGCGTAAATAAGGCCTCGGCATTGGGGTAGGGATATCGCGATCAGGAGACATTATTGTGCGGCCAGGAGGTGAGTGAGGACCTGCAGCGCACCGAGCGGCAATTCTCGAGCGTCGGCGGTGGATCCCATAATCGAAGGTGTAAGACCCCATAGGCATTGAACAGCTGCGGCAGGTGTATTCCAGCTAGGGGGAGAGTTGGGTTGGGGTTCCGTCATTTGATTCAGTTTCGGGTTTTCAAATTTTGAGGGTCCGAAACTCGATCAAATCTGTCAGTTCTTCCATGCTTTGCTCGTCCACCGCTACCTAGTCTAGTGTTTATGGCCTTGAACCTGCTCTTTTCTGCGCTCCCTGTTCCAAGTGGCAAAAAGCAGAGCGGACACCGCGGTTTGCTGACTTCCAAGCAGAGACCCCACGCACGCGAAACATCCACACTCAGGTTCCTGCCTAGCTGCACCTCTAGGCCATGCAACCTCAGGGGAATATTTTTATGGCCTACCTTGCCCTTCTCTTGGCGGGAATCTGGGACATGTGGATTCCATCCATCAAACCGAGCTGTCCAACACGTACCAGGTTCCAGCGAATCCTCTTGCACTAGTCGATCCTACGGCTCAACTACGCCTATTCCACCGCGCCTACCAGCGAAAAACTCCTCCAACTCGTGAATGCAACGTGTAATTCGCACCGGTGGCAATTCGTAGCCATGAAATATTTTCTGACGCAATTCTGACGTCGATAATTTACACAACTTGAGATCTTAGATCTACGCGACATCTCAAAATCACTCTCCGTCCCCAGACCCTTCTGCCAATTTCTTTCAGGCAACTTTGGAAATTCAAGATGAGGTTGGGATGAGGGCATCATTCGGCAGTCATCGCACGGTGAGTTACCTGAACTCTGGGCCGGAGGATGCCACTGATCTATTAATGTGACACGAATTCAGCTGAAATAGCATCGACAAGCATTGTCCGCTGTGGCTCGATTTCTGGCAACGATATAATGGGGACGAGCTGTGTATGCTAGCAAAGAGGATAACATTTAGAATATATCAGATCTAATAGAATGAGCATGCTCTCCCACGATCATGCCCCCACCTTTCGAAGATGGGTTAAGATCTAACAGAAGAGTGAACTAGAAATAGTCAAACGGCAAAGAACACATCCAGGGACTTTTTAAAAAAAGAATCGGAAAGAGAAAAAATAATACATTCCTGGTAGTACAGTGCACGGGAGTAAAGATCATTTGCACTCGAAGTTTCAGAGCTTCGCGTGCGGGAGGAGCTAAGGCGAGTTTTCCTTGGACTTGATGACAATGACCTTGTCAACATCCGCCATAGTAACCGGACGACACTCGTGGGCGTGATTGTATCCGAGTCTGAAGGACGTTAGAACGAAGAAGGGACAAGAGAACGATGGGCGAATACCTCTTCCTACCATCTTCTCCTCTTGCTTTGTAGAACTCAGGGCGGCGAAGTAGCGATACAACCACAGCGCCCAACAGGACATCCAAAATCACATTGCACCCATTCGAATATCTAGTATACAGCTGTGTAGAAGAATGCCTAACGTAAAGTTACGGGAATACAAGAAAAAAAGAAAAAAAACCAAACCACAGCGCCTCCGAGGCCAACCTGATGACGCTCAACTTGGAAGCTTCTAGGAAAGCGATGCGTGGGACATACGTTGTTCTAAATAAAAGTAAAGAAATTCGACTGCCTTAATTTTCACTTTTATTCAAGTATGACATTCTATACAGGTACCTATCAATTTTTTACTTTTCCGTCTGAGAGCGTTGATTTGCTGTCAATCAAACCTTGATCACATCCTTCAGGCGCCCAAGGCGCCGGACAACATTGCGCTTATTAACAACACCCAAGATTTCTGAAAGCCCATCCTTAGGTGGACAGCTTGAGCCGCGTAGGCACTCCCGACGGCCAACCGGAAGCGGGCTCCGGGAGCGATCTTCTGCCGGTGAATGACCTTGTGCTTTATCATTTGATCTCCATGAGCTCGCCTGCCCCTCCTGCCCCAACCCATCTCATCCGTTCTCATTCTTCCGATGTCACTGCTTTGTTTTTCTCGGATGACAATGAGCGGCTGTACTCTGGAGACGCGTCTGGGCGTGTAGTTGTTACTTCGACGCGTTCTCTGCGCACAATCGCTTCCTGGCTTGCCCACACCGATAGCATTCTCGGCGTGCACGAATGGGGGCCACGCATCGTCACGTCCGTTGGTATCTGCGATCCATGAGTCTGCCCTAACCGTTGTACACCCCAGCCACTCGCGCGACCACAAGCTGCATGTCTGGACTCGCGTCGAGGACCTGCCCGTATCTGCGCGCGTCGGCGGGTCTGCCGCGCTCTCTGACCTGCCGAGCCCCGTTCTATGCTACTCCCTCGACGTCAACGCGCTAAACTACTGCCGCTTCTCCCTCCTTCCGTCAGCTTCCCATCCCGACGAGGCTCTGATTGCTCTCCCGAATCTTGTCGAGTCGTCCGAGGTGCGCCGGTTCAGTAGGGTGTCTGACAACAAAAACGGATTGTCTTGGGCAGGCAGACGTCTGGGTGCTTCCTTCCAAGCAGCGTATACACGCGTCCGTCGGCACAGAGCGCACGCAGTCGATGTTCTCGCTCGGCGGGCGCGAAGGGATGCGGACAGGTCTCATCATGTCGCTGCACCTCTTCCGCGCAACGCCGCCACTGGAGGGATCCTCTTCTCAAGCGGGTGAACTTCGTCTTGTGTGCGCGTACGAGGACGGCAGCGTCGTGCTTCGGCGCTTCGTCGGCAGCGCAGCCCACCCTGAAACGTCCATAGAAGGCCGCGGGTGGGAGGTTATCTGGAAGTGCAAGCTGCACGTTGAAGCGAGTGCGTCTTTCTTTTGTTTCCAGTAATTACACGCAGGGAAGCTAAAATCTTGTGTCTCTTAAGTTATGGCGATGCGCGTGTCGTCCGACAACCGGCTCGCATTGACTGTCTCTGCGGACCATCTCGTTGGGCGGTATGATCTTGCATCAGAGGCAGGTGCGGGAGGGGACGCGGACGCGTCGCCGGGCACGGTCCACCGCACCTCGCATCCTGGTAACGGCTGCATCGCGATTCGTGACGATGCGCGCGTGTGCGCGATTGGCGGATGGGATGGAAGGTTCGTGGTAACCCCTCAATTCCATATCCATCCACCTCATTTATTTCCCATAGAATCCGACTTTACTCGACTAAAAACCTGAAACCGCTTGGGACGCTGCGGTATCATAAAAGTGGGTGCCAGGCCGTCGAATTTGCGCGGCCGGTGTATGCGGATGTGACGACGCACGCAAAAGGAGACGAGGACGACGATGAGGATGATGAGATGACCTCGGAAGAGCTCGAGGCGCGCGGTCGATGGTTGGCGGCTGGTGCGAAGGATCATCGTGTGTCCCTCTGGGCATTGATCAGCTTTGCGAAGACGTAGGAGAGTATTTGACTACCAGGGTTTGCCTCCAACTTCTGCGTTCGCGACGCGTTGCGGGGCTTGCGGAGTTTCTATCCATATCTTAGGTGGGGGCTCTATGTTTCTACATTCCTGCATTATTATCTACCTGCGTCTACTCCTTTTTAACTCGAGCAACTACACTGGAAGCCTAGCATGCGACTGTCTCCAAGTCCGCAGAAGCGCCGTTCCTCGCGCTCCTCCGCACTCAATTGAGCCTCATTATCAGCGTCTTCTCCGCCCCAGGGCTCGAAAGGGTTGCATGCCATCTGTGGAAGAATAAACGATTTGAACCAACAAAGAAAGGAACCGACTCGCATGAAGCACTTTTGCAAGCACGCGTCGTCCGCGTACACTATCCTTCTCCACCACTGCAATCGCCTCTTGCAGCAGCCACTGCCGCAGCACGAAGCGCGGGTTAGCTGCATGCCCTGCACGCGTGCGCTGTATATCCATCTCGTCCCCCCACTCCCCAGCTTCCCGCTCGATCTCGATGCGCCTTGCGTATACGCCGAGCCATTCGCGCCACTCCTCGGTTGCGCGGGCCCGATCTTTGGCCCCCCCATCGGCCGCCTGGGAGAGGAGACGTTCAATGAGTTTGTCAAGATCTGCTTTGACAGTGGAGTCTGTATTTTCGCCCGCGGGCAGCATGCCAGGATGAAAAGCCGTGAGTACTCGGAAAGCGCCGTGAAAGTCGAGCTTCTGCGCAGCCAAAAGGTCAAGGAATGGGCGCACAAGCTTCGCCTCGTCCGTCGAGTCTGCGTGGCGCAAGGCGAAACGCTATGTGACGCTTAAGCCCAAAAATAATGTGTGGTAAGGAAAGTAGACACCTTGCGCATTAACGCTCCATATGCCGCGGCGGTCTCGCCCTGGAAGACACGCTCGAGTTCGTCCTTCAGCTCGTCCATTCCGCGTGTGCGCCAGGCAGCAATCTTCTCCTTGTCTGCTCCATCTGCCCAGCCAGCAGGGACGGCATGTCCAAGTTCAGCCTCGGCTCCGATGAGGGGTGCAAGGGCGGCATGTAGGGCGCGGAGGGCAAAAAGGATGTTCGTAGGTTGGCTCTGTAGACGAACTGAGTACGATGTTGATGAGTGGAATTATTTCCACCCAACTCGATACGCATAGCGCCCTTCCTCGTCAGTATGATTACAGATGTGAAAAGGATCAAAGACGTCCATGAAGGCGTAGGGTCCATAGTCTATGGTCAATCCCAGGATCGAGACGCTGACGAGCATTGAGCAGAGAAGGATAACTTGGAAATAACATATCGAAAACTAGCACTCACTTGTCTGTATTAATGACTCCATGCATGAACCCATACGCCTGCCAGCCGGCGACCATGCGTGCGTTACGCCGCGCAACTTCAAGCACAAGGGCTTTCCCCCAGGGCGCCGGCTGTATTTCCTTCGTCCCCTCAATATCTTCCGTCTCCTTCTCGGCTCCAAGGACGGGTACACTGGGGAGTTTCAAAACTGTTCCCGCAACCCAGATTCCCAACGTTCGCAGTCCGTCCCAATGCGCGACCTGTTGGCCGCCCCCGAAGAGGAAAATGTTCTGCGGTGGGGAGAGGGCTTCGAAGGAACCGATGCGCAAGAAAGATGGCGCGACGCGAGTGAGGACACATGCGTTCTCCACTGTTTCGCGCAAGACAGGAACGCCTGGCAGCGATATCAGCGCAAGGGAACGCGTCGTAGGAATTCCCAGAGCGTGCATCGCTACATGACATCAGTCGCGCTGACATGAGATGCTAGCTCACACACCCTCCGAGCATAGGTATTCACGAACAGATGAGCGCGTAACAGCGAGGCCATCGGCTGAACGCGAGAAAGGCGTCCGGCCGGCACCTTTCAGCTGCAGCTCATAACTGAGTTCGGGGGATCCAGGGTGCGGGGTAACCACTGCCAGAAGTTATAATCTTACGGCTCAGGTCAAATAAAAACATACGTATGCTCGTGGCACGGCCATCCCCGAGCTGGCCTGCATATTGCCCGAACTGGTGTCCGCTATATCGCACGGCCCACGGTGCAAAGGTATCAGACATAAGTACTGCGCGCCCACTCAGTACATCGATGAGATCTCTCCGCGCCGCAACAGCAGACTCTGAGCCATCCGTGATTTCTTCGCTTTCGGCAGCAGTAAGTTCGGGTGAACCAAGAAGGGTGAACGCATCGCCAGCGTCAAGATGTGGAACACAGTCCCGGAGCCCGGTTTCTGCGATCCCAAGTAGCTCCGCCTCTCCGACGTTGTCGTACAGCTCCGGAATGTATTTACAGAGGCTAGCGTTGGGAGTCGCTGGGGGATTGCCGATGCGGGGTTCTCGTGCAGCGAGCCACTTCTCAATGTATGATGATTCCTCTGGACCGGCTTGTTCGGTCGGACTAGGCGGCTCGATGTTGTATGGGAACGGCACAGGAAAAGGTGTGACGTAGGAGTAGTGTGCTTCGGGGGCAAGCAAGCCTTTTTCAAGTTGAATATGGATTAAATATCTGAGGTATGGATGGCGTACGAGCGCGACGCTGGATACTCGGGCCTGTTGCGAGAACCTCGTTGCGGAAAGTCGGAACAGAAGGTGTACGCGGATCCGGAGTTAGTTGGTGGGTCAATAGCTGGGCTGGGGAAGCCAGAGGCAAGGCGGAGATGGTATATTTACTGGCAGCCATGGCTGTAGAATGAAAGCGAGAGCCAAGTCGCATAATGACGTAAGGCGATCTTGCATAACACGTCAAAGTGCATATCTTCCGCTTTGACCAACTCTTCATGGAATATCCTTCGTTTAACAAAAAAAATACAGGATTTGATATGTAGTTTAAGTCGCACTCCCAAATATTGGTAGCGTCTGCAGATGCTGGGCCCAATCTCGTCGTACTGGGCCTTGGTGTGGCAGGACGTGTAGAATTCGGGCTGAAAAAGATATGAGCTGGCATGTCGATAGCATCAAAGTGAACGCTCACAAGAGACGCAAGAAGCGATCCACCGTACCACACTGCGTACCTGAGAAGAAATTAGCTGATAATTGCGCATAAACCCGCACCACCAACCGTTGACGTTTGTGGGAGATGACATCGACCTCGACACCGGAGGACTGGAGAAACGTCAATACAGATTTGAAAATAATATAGTCGGGGTTACCTTTTGGACACTACCACTGGCCAATACGCTGGCGTCTAATCTACGGTCAACGAGCTGCTTCAGGTCGCGCTTAAGGCGCTGGCCAAAGTGTTGAAACATGGTCGAGCCTCCGGACAACACGATGTTCTTGGAAATAGTTAATAACACAAAGGAGGGCAAGGGAACAGAAAACAATCACCTTGTATAGACCGCGACGAACATCGATGGGCGACTGCTTGATGACTTCATCTACAATTTCGGGCAAGGGCGTCAAGAAGTCCGACGAATAGATCTCGGGGTTGAAGAAGATCTCAGGGGCAAGAAAACGCTCGTATCCGACATCAACCGCGTATTTCTGAACTCGTCAGACCCGGCGAACGCAGGAACAAGAAGGAAATAACGCACCCTTCCGGTAACACTGTGCTCACCCTCGTATCTCTCGAAATGCTTGTATGGGTCCGCGTCGTATTTCCGGAACTCTTTCACGATGTCCTGGCAGACGTAGCTATAGTTCTCCTTGACCTTACTCGCAACGCGAAGCTGGTCCTCAGGGCGGTACGGTGGCCATTTCCCCGCGCTCGCGCATGAGGTTGAGCACGAACTGCGAGATATCGCGCCCGGCGATGGGGATATGTTTGATGGCACTGCCGATAACATAGCCCTCCGCGCAAGGGATAACGTGTGTCACACCGTCGCCCGAATCGATGACGGTGCCGGTGAGGGTGCGATCGGTGACCCGGTTGGACGACCACGATGCGGCAAGCGCGAGAACAGCCTGCACCGCAATGTAGAGACCTTTAATGTTGAAAGACTCGAAGAAGATTTCGGCCGTCTGCTCTCGGTTTTCGGGCGCGTTGAGCGGGGGTTCGGTCTGTCGGTGGAGCGGGGTCGGACATTAGATCTGTGGTCCGGAATTCGCACTCACGAGGAGGAAATAATGGTCTTCAGGTTCTGCTCGCAGATATTTGAAGATGGTCTGCTCCCAGTAGCGCTCCATATGATCCCAGTTATCTATCATTCCGTGGCGAATAGGATAGTGGACACCATATCCAGGAGTCTTGGCATTCGCCAGCGCCTCATCGCCGATGAAGAAGTCGAGATCCTCGACCCCGCGCTTAGACGCAAGATGGCCGGGCTTGGATGGGATAGCGGGCGCGTTGGACGATGAAGAAGCGGATCCTTTGGTAGCTATCGCGGTGGGAAAGACGCTAGGAAAGAGAAGTATTATTTGGCCGAATACACGCTCGGAGACACGACGCACAAGGAGGGATCTGAGTTTCCTGCAAATCTATGACATGACACGAAACGCAAGTGAGTAGTAGCAAGCTTGGGGCGGGGTAGGTACACACCCAACCTTCGAGTAGCCAGTTCCATTATCACAAATAATGGGAGCCAACACGGACATGTTTAGACTCGTACAATCCAAGAAGCTGCGTGTAATGCGGAAACCAGTGTCGATCGGTTGCTCGACAAGATCTGATCCAAACAACCGCCTCAACCCAAATTTGGAAATAATGTCAGAGTAATCAACATTTTTAAAATGTTTCTTCTATGTAGCCTCGATTATAATGCGACCAAATAAAAGCCTGGGTAGGCCACGTGGGAGGAGCAACTCGGAGTTCTGGTTCTTCAGATTGTATATACTCCACACGTTGGATATGGGTGCCGGGTCCGAATACATCAAACCCATATTCAGAGTCGCTGTCAGGCGGGTAAACTACCGGGGAAGATAGGTAGGGCGGAGGTGTGCCACAGAATTTGAAATTGATCTGGGGAGCTCCGTACACAGTGCGCTGGGCTGAGACAGAGCAAATGTGCACGAAAGGAACATCCGCGTCTTCCATTATGTCGATCGCTTTCAAAGCCGGACATAAGACCCTGTCGAGAGTCGGTAAGGAGGGTGGGAACAGTTTGGGAGGCCGCAAAGCGGAAATAACTGCTTTTGTGAACTGTGGAGATCCCGTTGCATGGATGACGAGCGACTGGAGCTTCGGTACGAGACCGAGTAAAGATTTCCAATCAGACACCCGCAACCCTCTGGGTTGTATACACTCCCCGAGGCGGAGAGACCGGACCCGGCCCAATTGATACCGTGATATCGCGGAAGGAAGAATCTGGGACGAGGCGAAGTCGCCGATCATGTAGAGGGTGGAGTCGACGACGGAAACCAACTGAAAAGTGAAAGGTGAGAAGTTGGTCCATGCGATGGGGGTTCTTATGAAGAACCACTCCTTGATACCTTTCAGGTTACGCAAGCGACTTGTGTCTTGGGGAAGGACAGCGCCCAAGTCTTCTTGATCTAGGATAAGTGTGAAAGTTCCCCAGAAATACATAGCTGTTTTTCGGGGAAGAGATAGATGGGATAGCAAGCGGGAGATGGTCAAGGCCGATGGCCAATCGCCAAGATCCAGGGTCTGGAGGCGTTTGAGCGAAACGAAGCGACCGGTGGAAGGGGCCACGTCCGTTCCCGACGGCCGCATGGGGCCGCCTCGAATGAGAACCAGTTCCTCCATATGGGGAGAAAACTCCAAAAAGTCGAGAAATTCTGTCGTGGTTGGCAAACTGCTCTCTCGCTGGTGGTAAAGGCAGAGAGATGTGAGGTTGTGGAAATAGCCTGTTGGCCACGACGTGAAGTAGCCCAAGGCAAGCTGCCGCAGCTTGGGCATGTGTCCACAGAAAATCGGAGGAAGAACACCATCCAACTCTTCCCGCTCTTCGACTTGCATGAGCAAACTATTGAGCCGTGGAGCGGGAGAAGAGAAAAAACTGATGTTTAAGAAGGTCCTCCAACTCGGAGGCTTTGATCCGCATATGTAATTCTTTGAAGCGAGAGGTGTGTGGTGCGAGCATATTCATCAACGACGGGGAAAAGCCCAGAATTGGAACACCAAGATAAACCGTCAGCTCAGCTCCGTGAGATCGGCGAATAAAAGCTGGGCCGTTGGCGGAACTGCACACATTCGACCACAATGCTGGGGAGGAAGCGATTACGCCTCTCCAATGCCTGCAAACCTCCAACAGTTCTAACCATTGATGCCAATAATCAGTTGCGGGGGGGACTGGAAGGAAGCTGGGGAGGGCGAGCTGGGTTTCACTGAAGATGTGCGCCAACAATTCAGGCGGAAGACGGTTGATAGACTGGACCGAGTTCCTCATCCCCCGAAGTGTCGCCGACGCAGTTTGTAAGGCCTTTTCCATCATATCGAGCTAGACAACCCTCAGTCTCTTGGATGCTAGGGCAAATTTCCCAGTCTTTACCTCTGACACGGTAAATCTACGCGAGAAATTAGTAAAGTATTTCGTCGATGTGGTTTGTTCAAGCTCACTCTGTCGGCTCCAAACTTTTAACAGTCTCCACAAGCTTGCGGATGAGCGCGGGGAGAGTTTGGCGTCGAGACGGGGTCATGGTTCAAGTCAAGATGTGGCCTACTCAAAACGGAAAACATCAGATTCTCAGATCGCCCATCAAGCGCTTGAGTATCTCGGACAATGCAAGGCAGTGGAACGCGACACTCTCGTTCTACAGCTCAGAAAATACGACTCATCACCGGTTCTCGATAAACAATTCATTAACTCGTCCTTTCCCACAAGCGTTGAAGTGGAATAGCAACACCACCCGTGAGGGGGCAGACAATCTTCCAAACATCCTCCGCCACGTCCTCCCGCTCCCTCCCAGCATCAATGGTCACCCAAGTCGCTTCGGTGAACTCGCTGGAAATCTGTTGAAAGACGTCCCGCACTTTTCGCTGCAACTCCTCTTTCTCATATCGCTCCTCACCGTACCCTCCACGACTTCGCGCCTGTTCAGGCGTGATATTCAAGAATAGTGTAACATCAGGTGCAGGGAGTGAGATGTCTGGAGAGCGGCACCATTCGAGAGAGAGGCCTTTGGCCGTGGAAAATGCCACGCCAGAGAACGCGTATCTGTCGCACAGGACCGTTGTCCCCGCAGCAAGTAACTGCTCAATCGAGGCACTGAAAAGACAGCATTGGGTTGGACGAGCTCAAGACAAAGATGCGTGTCATACGCGAGTTCCCAACGATTTGCAGAAAAGAGCAGATGGATGGCGCGGTCATCGAGCTCGGATTGAGAACGCAAGTACGAATCGATCATCTGTCCGATGGTCGTCGTGCGGTCTAGTAGGTGTTGAGGGAACAGTGTGCTTGTTCGACATTCAGAATACCTGGAAACTTGAAGAGTTTGACAGGAATTCCCTCAGTCTCCAGGCGAGTTTGGAGAGTGGCAACCTGCGTTGTTTTTCCTGACCGATCCAAGCCCTCGATTACAATGAACGCGCCGCGGCTGCGAACGCTGCTCATAGTGGTAGGATTCAAGGCCCAAGTTGGCAACGCCGGATCGGCGGCCGTTTTGTTCCGCGGCATCTCGCGGCGTTCAAACTCACTTCAAGTTCAACTTATAGATTTGACTGATACCAAGCATTGGTTGGACAAGTTACGTAGTACGCACGCACTTGTTGTTTTATTTCCTCTCTTCACTCAACTTGCTGTCGTCACGCACAAAGCGGGTGCTTAAGTATTCTACGCCGTATGTACACGCGCGTTTTTGGAAGCCCAATCAAAAAAGTGTCGCATGTTTCGCTCATAATCTTGGCCAACATTCAAATTCAGCATCGCCCTCAGGCTCGAATTTATTTTGGTACACTCAACTGTTGAGCAGAGCGGATTCGGGCCACCGTTCTATCTCTCCCCAATACCGCCATTATATCCGCGACCGGTGGACCAGCCTGCGAGGTTACTTACTGAATAGCGGAAATAAAATGAGAGAATAGACCAACCTTCATCCCCGTCAATGCGTGTCGCAGCACCGGCAAGAACCTGGGAGTCGCCAGTCGCTTTCTTGTCGTTGTCAAGACTTCATGCAGGTTTGAAGTGCTCCATTCCCCGTCCTCAGGGCCTGTCCCCAAGGCGGAGTACACAGACTCCGCTATTTCAACTAAGGGACGGTTAACCACCCAAGATCATGCGGATAGGCGGAGGCATACAGCGCTCATCTGCCGTTATCCCTACTAGCATACGACTGGCTTCGTCAGAATTGTAGTCCGGCTCGAAAAAGAGGTACGGCGCCAGGGAAACCATGTCGTGGATGTTGATGAGACGGCTCTGAATGCCAGGTTATTTGGTTGTAGGAAGACGAAACCAAACTCACATCTAGGACGCGGATAACAGACTCGATGTATTCTGGGGTGGTTAGTTCATCACTGGAAACGTGAGCTAACCGACGGCGGGGAGCAATGGAAAGTACCTGATCTGGTTCAGCGACTCTGTCTCATCCATCCACACTCGAACCCGGCTGGCTACATCTGCCAACCCGGTTGGTGTAGCGGCGGAGCGTAGTAGATGTTGACGATTGAGAAAGGTAAGCTTGCCAGGATCGAGAGAAGAAGACCGATGAGTGATCGCCGATATCTCGAACTGTAAAAGTAGAGGTTATTGGCGAAAGGAAGACAGAAGCAAACAAACCTCAGAAATGAGTTCATCCATATTCATCACCTTTGTGCTTTCTGGGGCCTCTTTCGTTGTACGCAGATGTTTGTTGCTCGTTAGCGTGGGGGATTGACCTGCGGTGCTTTCTGGAGCCTCTTTCGTAGTACTCTGATGTTCATTTTCCGTTGGCGCGGGGGATTCGGCGGATGGCGATCCTGATCCTGATTCCGGGGGAGTCTCGGCTTCATATTGAGTGCCCCAACCGGCCAATGCAAGCCAGTTGAGGATAGCACCCCGCTCCCAGCCGCCGCGCTTTCAACCCGTTATTCGTGCATTCGACTAGTCGGAAAATCCCACCCACGATATAATCTTCCACCTTTACATCCCCATTCCGTTTGCTCATCTTCGTACCGTCCGGATTGAGAAGGATGGGGATGTGGGCAAACTCCGGAGGTTCGAGACCAAGTGCAGAATATAAGTCAAGGTGCAGGGGAAGAGAGGTTATCCATTCCTGCGGCGTATAATCAGGTGCGACTAAATACGAACGAGTGCAAGTGAAAATGCACCTCCCCGCGCAAAAACATGAGTAATTCCCATGGTGTGGTCATCGACCACATTCGCAAGATGGTACGTCGGGTATCCGTCACTTTTCAGTAGGACGGGATCCGTCGCCAACGACCCGTGCGCGTCTTTTAAATGCCCGAACACCAAATCCGCTGTCGGACGACGGGGCATGGGTACGCTGCTCTGAGCACCGCGGTGAGCGGGGCCTTGATTACGAGTTATGAAAAGCATACGTTCAGTCGAACGATGTGCTTCTCCCCTGCGCGCAGACGGCGCGCGGACTCCTCCTCCGTTAGGTGGAGGCAGCGCTTGTCATAAGACTGTCCCGAGCCCATCCGCGCGAACTTTTCGCGGATGTCAGACAGCGTATCGAGGGAGCAGAAGCAGCGATACGCGTGCCCGGACTGCCCGTATGTCGGCGTACGTTCAACGGCAGAAAATCAGCAGGCGCACATTGAGCAATTTCGTTGTGTAGGAGCGGTAGAGGTCAAGGCGCTCCGACTGGTTCGAAGTTAGCGGCCGATAAGAGACGGATAGACGTGGTTCACCTGGAAATACGGGGCATGAGGTCCACCTTTTCCTGGGCCTGCGCGGCGTTACGAAGAATACATTTCACAAATGAACGAGATACCATAGTCGTATTCCAGCCCAGCCCATTCCAGAGCGTGTCGGATGCCGTCGACAGCCCCTGGGACAAGGCGCGTCTGCGTCCCTCAGTTGTATCCCGCTGACCGACCGACCGAAGAAACGCACCGAGTCGGTGTCCTCGACGCGAAGGATCCACTTGCCCCCGTTCTTTTTCGCGTATAGGTGGTTGTACAGTGCCATCCGGAGGCCGCCCAGGTGCAGCGCACCCGTGGGCGACGGTGCGAAGCGCAAGAGCGTCATTGTGGTGGAAGGCAAGTCAAGTAACTTCAACAAGCGTCAATAACGCGTCGTCGCAACAACGCGTCAACAAAATTGGAGATTCACAACGACGCGTCTAACAGTACATGCATCATCCAATATTCATCTCATCCCCCACCCCGGGGGCGTCCGCCCGCTGCTTCCCCTTCCTTTTACTATGCCGTTGATACTTGTCCCGCAGCGTCCGGATGATCTGCTTAAACTCGGTCATCTTCGGTGTGATCGTCGACGTCTGTTCAAGCGCGAGTTGGAGGAGTTCCATGATGTGCGGGTTTAGCTGATCCACGCTTAAGGCCTGCACAAAACACGTTGTCAGCAGGTTTTTTTTTTTGAGAGAGAGGAGGCAACAAACCGCGTGATATTTGAGGATCGCCTGGTCCAGCTGGTCCGTGAGATGGTAGACCATGCCCATGAAGCCCAGCGCCACGGGGTGTCGCGGGTCCAGGTCCAAGACCTTTTGGTACGCCGCCTGCGCCTCGTCGTATCGTCTGGCGGAAGATCAGCATCCGCACAATTTCTTTCGAGGATTACAGAATGCGGCGCGTACTTTAGTTTACGATGGCACGTCCCGAGATTCAGATACGTCGTCGCCCACGTCTTTTGCGAGCTCTGCGTGACCTGCGCCAGGTCGAGCGCATGCTGAAACAGACCTACGGCCTTCTCGTATCTAAACCGCAGTGAGTTTAGTGTGCTGAATGAATATACAAGGGACGCGACTTACAATCCGTGGTTGAACGCCATCACACCCAGCTCATTCACCAGCAGCGGATCGCCATCGCACATCGAATTCGCCGCATTGAGCGCTTCGTCTGCGAGCGAGTGGTTTGACAGCATGATATTTTCCATGCCCACAAACATCAGCGGGAGATGTGATCTGCGTGCATATCAAATCGTCAGCAAGTCATCGAAGAAAAGAAACACGCTACGAACCCGGTGAACATTCTCGCGCAAGTCGAATACGCCGTGACAGCATGGTCGTGCTCGCCCTCCAGTGCAAACGTATGCGCAAACGCCACCCAGGCAGGGCCGAACCGCGGGTCCATCAGAGACGTTTTACTAAAGTACTGCCGCGCCTCCGCCCACTTGCCATTGCTGAGATACCACACGCCGACGGCGTACCAGCTGATCGGGTTCTCTGGCTCTCGATCCACCATCTCGTGCGCGAGGATAAAGAGCTTCGAGTGCAGGTGCGATAGGTGGTACATACACGCAATGTGCAGCGGCATCGTCGCATTGTGGATAGACACCAGTCCCAGAATTCTGTCGTCGAAATAAAGCCAGGCGAAGAAATCAGGTGTCGAACATAACATACCTAGTTGTGATGGCGAAACAGTCCGCCCATCGGAACCCGGCGTAGAGAGCGTCCGCAAAGCTGAAGAGCACGTCGGGATTGTCCCCGAGACCATACTCCTCCACCAGGCGCTGCCGCGTGAGCGCGTGCTCGGTCGCGTGTTTGTATTTCCGCAACCGCGCGGTGTATATGAGTTGCACGAAGGACGCGTCCTGCGGGGTTTGTTGCGAGTATGCGAGGGATTGGACAAACTCCCACTCTGTCAGCGTCTATATGTCAGGCTGGGTTGTTGGAATACATGAGCAGGGCATACCTTCGTCCGGTGTCATCATCTCCCCGCTGATGAGCTGCTCGAATGCATCGAAACACTTGACATCGAGCGCCAAAGCTTCCATAAAGCACTGTTTGGCCTGGTCGCCGCGGTTGAGCTTCAGCATGAGTATCCCTCGCAAGTTGCACATCGAGGCTTCTATCTAGTAACAGAGTCGGCTGACGTTCAAATTCGAAACAGCACTGAAATGCACCTTAATGCCACCGTCGAGATTAGGAATGGCGGGCCCGCTACGTCCCGAGTTGCGAAACGGATTGGCTTCGCCCAGCATTTCCGTCGCGTCTGCCCAATTGCCCTGCCGTACCTGGCACTGCGCGGCCAGGTACCGGCATGCGACACTCATGTCCACCAGCCGCGAGACGCCCTTCTGCAGGTCTTCCGGGACCTCAATAATGCCACCGGGGCCCATGGGTAGCCGCGGCATGGCCATGGGATGGGGCTCATCGCGGCCCTTGCCTTTGGCGGATGACAGGTGGCCGTTGGTTAGTGGCGGAGGCGGGGTGGAGGGGCGGTCTGGCGGGGAGGTGGGGAAGGGCCGCGTGAGTAGCCGCTCGGCGCGAGAGTATTGGTGGGTCATAAAGTAAGTTTGGGCTAGCCAGAAGGCGTCATTTGGATCGTCTTGGGGAGGTGAGCGACGCGCGGTAGATTAAATGAACGCGACGCACTTGTCCAACTGACGATTTTGTCGCCCCAGAAGGCGGCTGTGTCGTACAGATGTTGCATTAACGCGTCGTGCCGCCAGAGACGCATGCGGTCGACCATGCCCCACTCGTATTCGCTCTCGTCGTCCGCGTCATCGTCCGAGTCCTGAAAGATGTCGGTGGTGTCGTTTGCGAGTGGATGCGGGTTGCGACTGGAGCCGTCCTTTGGACGTCTGGGACGACGGGGAGACGAACGCAGTGGAGAAGCGGGTAGCACGGAGCGATTTGGATCGAGCGCAAAGTTGGAGTTTGGGTTTGAGGCAGTGGATGAATTTGCGTCGAGATAGAGGTCAACGAGTTGCTGGGGCCCAAACGAAAACGAAGAGCCAATAGACGAGCGATTTCGGGAACCCGAGGGCGAGGGCAGACGAGGGATATTTGGGACTGCAAAAGAACCCTGGGGCGGAGGGGTGGACGTGATCATGACGGTTCAAGTCAAGACGCGTCCTTGTTTACTTGTGCTACTACAACTTGGCTAGTACCCCATTGCATACCCTAAACTCTTTCCTCCACATCCCTCTGGTGGCCACCAAAATCTTGCCTGCGGTCTATTTTGCTCGGATTTTCCCCGCCGTCGCCTGCGGGTCTTCCGTGGACTATCGCGCACGACTTCGACCTCGACGCACGGAACACATGCGCTGGCTGCGAGGGACGGTAAAATCGGGGCGGCCACGTACGGATAGTGCTGCAGTTCGCTTCGTGGCACGGGTGGGCGCGTCTTGCGAGGGCGCTGGAGGCACTGGGCGAGCATCATCGGCGGGGCGCTACTCGGCAGTGCTGCCTTGACGTGCTCGACGCGTCCCGCGCGAAACGGCTGCTCCCTCTCAGTACATGCGATGAGCGTGAAGAAACGCGCATACCGGTGGAAGGCGCGTTGATTCTTGGATAACCCAGGCCGCATCGCATGCCACCACCGCGGCCCACTGTCGACGCGTCTCTGCCGCGGACTCGGTGTCCTCGTACTCGGGTTCACGCGTTCTGGGAGGTAAGTCAGTTATATAGCATGTATGGGAGGGAGGAGACAGACACGGGGGGCGGTGGAGGCGGCGGAAGAAGCGAAATTGTGTGGGGCGTCGACAAGAGACGGAATACTTTGCAAAGTCAGCGTTTGAACCAAATATTATTCGGGAGCGTACAGACTGAGGTCTCCGCCTCCTCCTCTGTCTCCGGTGGATTCAGTTTCCGTCTTTTCCTCGCGTGAATGGCCGCGTCCAAATTCGACTCGATGAGCTCGTCGAGCGTCCTCTGGAGCTCAAGGTCGTCCGCATCGTGGTCTGCATTTTGTGGGCCGAATAGATCTGCGCGGGCCACGGATTGTATGGTGCGAGGAATAAAATGCGGATTCGTGAATCGAGGGATCATGTTGTTTGGCTGCGATCAATTTTCTTCCTCTTCTTACCTCAAATGGCCGCCGAATCCTCCAAACTCGCGTCCAAAAAAACGGACAAAAATCCAAGCGCAAGGCCGAGGAGGACTCAGCCGTAGAGGCCCCAATCGTACCGTCGCCGTCCAAAGGTCTGAAGCGGAAAAAGTCCGCGCCAGATGTGTTGGACGCTACGCACGTCGAGGAGGCGGACAAGGCGGCGGTGAAGAGTCGTAAAAAGGCGAAGAAGGAAAAGGAGAGCCAGGAGGTTGAGGCGGAGGCGGAGGTGCAGGTCCCGGCGCCCGTGGAAGGTAAGAAGAAAAAGTCCAAAGCCGCACCCGACGCCCCCGTAGAGCAGGTTGCTGCTGTCGAGGACGACGCTCCGCCGAAGAAATCTAAAAGGTCCAAGACCAAAACGACCGATGCTTCCGTCGCTGAAGCTACGGTTGTTACTCCTGCACCTGCACCACCAGCAGAGTCGTCGTCTGTCGACGCAGAGGTCTCCAAACCTCTGAAAAAATCGAAACGGTCGAAATCTATCTCTGAGTCGCAGCCGGAGCCGGAGCCCATACCTGTGGAAGAAGAGGTGACCAAACCTTCGAAGAAATCCAAAAAGTCGAAGGCCGTCGTCCCCGACTCGGTGCCCGAACCCATATCCGTTGACGAGGCGCCGAAAAAGTCAAGAAAGTCCAAGGTCATCTCCGAATCGGTACCAGAACCGGAACCTATAACCGTCGACGAGCCAGTCGCTGAACCCCCGAAAAAATCTAACAAATCCAAGCCTGCCCCCGCCCTCGAACCCCAGCCCGAGGTCATCCCCGTCGACGAGGCAGAAGATTCGGACGAGGATGATGCACCGCTGCACGGCTTCTCCACAGACGATGATGACTCCTCGGACGACGACGGCTACATGGACGTGGAGGTCTCCGCGTTTGATGTCGCGAAGCTACCGACCATCGCCAAAGACGACGCGACTGTCAAGCGGAAGCTTGAGAATGCTAAACGGCAGCCGGTACGCCCCTTCGCGGTCCCCTCTGACTGCATTTATTTATTATGAATTAGACCGCCTGACCGTGGCGTCCTCTTCCTTGGCCGCATACCACATGGGTTTTACGAGGAGCAGCTCAAGGCGTACTTTGCACAGTTCGGGAACGTCACGCGCCTGCGCGTGTCGCGCAACAAAAAGGTTCGCATTTCCTACATAAACTCTTTGGTGTACCAACGTCAATATGTTGCAGACCGGCCAATCGAAGCACTACGGCTTTATCGAGTTCGACTCGTCCTCGGTTGCGCAGATCGTCGCAGACACGATGGACAACTACCTGCTTATGGGACATATCATGCGGTGCAAGGTCATCCCGAAGGACCAGGTGCACCCCGAGCTCTGGGTCGGTGCGAATCGGAGATGGCGGCCTGTGCCGAAGGTTCGCGTTGCAAAGGCGGAGCACAATAAGGTCGGCGGCCCCTCCCCACTCTGTAATATAGCACGAGCTCATTATATTTCATTGCAGCTCCGGACACAGGACGAACAGATGCGCGTCGCGCACCGCCTGCTCAAGCGCCAGGAGGAACGGCAACGCAAGTTGGAAAAGGCGGGGATCAGCTACGATCTTGGGGCGGCTGGATATGTTGTCAGTAACTATTCCTTATTTCTCACGGACACGATCCTCACTACTTTTCTCAGAAACCTGCGAAGGCAATCGAAGTTTAGCGTACACTGTCGACGTAGACTATCTATCCTCCTATGCTACCGGGTTGTTGCTTGCTGATTCATTTTCAAACGTGTGAATTCTTAGTAATTCGTGACTAGCGGTTCAACGATGCCGACCACCTCTCTGCTCTCTGTTTTCTTCGTTCAGATAGTTTATCTCGAGCTTACGGCCCTTTTAGTGCAATCCCTTCTCACGACTATCTACGGCCACCGAAAGAAGTTGCACCGCTCCAAACTACGGACAGTCTGGGGCTGCCGAATCCGCGCGGATGACGTCCCCGTGGCATCCTTGGCTCTACATGGAAACTGGCCGCCGATCAAGAACCGGGATGGCTATCTTTAAATGCCTGCTATCATCGCAGCTTAGGTGGTTGACTCTTCCTTTCTAGTGATACACCTATCCATGGGCGACAACAGCTACTATAGGGTTGGTTCCTCCAACGAAACCCGCATCTATGGAGGGGTTGCTAACGCCAATTTAGCTCGGGGTAGATGTCGGGGGGTCGTTTACTGATGTGCTGTTGCTGAATACCAAGACTGGGGAGACCTGGCGGGCGAAAGTCGCCAGCACTCCAGCCGATCAGTCGTTGGGTGTGCGCACTGGGATCGACCAAATTCTGCACCAGATCCCCGATAATGCGAACGTTGTGCTGCAGGTTGTGAACCATGGAACGACCGTGGCGACGAACGCGATCCTCGAAGGCCAAGGAGCGAAGGTTGTCTGGGTCTTTTGTCAGACAGCACACTTGGAACTAACGCGTATTCGGCGTGATAAAGGTCGCTCTGATTGTGACGGAAGGCTACAGAGATCTTTTGCAGACACGTAGGTCGCAGGTGCCAGGAGGCCTCGCCGGCTGGATCACTTGGAAGAAGCCGGAGCCTTTAGCGCCGCTGGAGGCCACCATCGAGGCTCCCGGACGTATGGCCACAGACGGAACCGAAGTGCGACCATTTGACGCCGATGTGTTTGCGCAGCGGCTCCAGACGCTAGTGGTCCAAAAGCCTGAAGCTATCACAGTCAGTCTGATGAATTCATTCGCCAATCCTTCGCAGTGAGTTTTTCGCTACTATGAAGAAAACTGAAAGTTGAATTGCTTTTGAATTAGCGAGCAAGCGGTTCTGCGTGTCCTCGGCGATATACTGCCAGATGTCCCGGTTTCGCTGTCCTCGGAGGTTCTCCCAGAACTCATGGAATACGAGCGCGCAGTTACGACCGTGTGCAATAGTTATGTTAAACCCAAGGTCAGCTTGTACCTAAACAATCTGCTCAAGTCATTGGAGGGCAAGACCAAGCATCTTCGCATTCTGCGCTCTGATGGTGGCCTATCCTCTGTTGCGCTGGCCACACGGTTTCCTGTCACATTGGCTCTGTCGGGTCCTGCTGGTGGTGTTTCTGGTGTGGTGTCGTCGGTTGCGGCCGAGACAAAGTATAAAAACCTGATAACGATTGACATGGGAGGTCTGGTCTTTCACATACTATAACTGTTCCTCTATCTCATGATTCGGGAAAGGCACCTCGACAGACGTCGCTCTAATCGAGAACGGAAATCCTCGCATTCGAAGAGAAACGCACGTAGCTGATCTCATTGTGAGATCCCCTTCGGTGGATGTCCGCACGGTACACCAGAAATTCGCTTGGCAGAGCTCTCAACTCTAACTTCTTCATTCAAGGTCGGCGCCGGCGGTGGTTCCATTGCACACGTCCCGAAGGTGAGCGTGTCCGAATATTGTTCCCCCTGTCATTGACATATTGTCCATAGGTTACCAAGTCCCTCCGTGTAGGACCAGAAAGTGCTGGAGCAGTTCCAGGCCCAGGCGAGTGGCGTGAAGATTCTTTCGGCATTTGGCTCTCAACTCCTGTCTAGCCTGCTACGGCACGGGTGGAACACAGACTACCGTGACCGACGCAAACGCCGTACTCGGTTACCTGCCCGAGTATTTACTGGGCGGGTCCTTCAAGCTAGATCTGAATGCTGCGAGGCAGGCGGTTCAGAGGACCGCTGATGACCTCGGTATCAGCCTTCTCGAGGCGGCGGAGGGCATCATACGGGTAGCCAACGAAACTATGTATGGGGCGCTCCGGCTAGTCTCTGTTGAGCAAGGCTACGATCCCAGGGACTTCTCCCTCGTAGCGTTCGGTGGCGCTGGGCCCTTGCATGCTAACGCCTTGGGCATTCTGCTGCATTCGTGGCCTGTCATAATCCCACCGTCGCCCGGCGTTCTCTGTGCATGGGGAGATGCAACAACCATACTGAGGCACGAGGAGACACACACCTTTATTCGCAATCTCGCACACACAAACAGCGAAGATATCATCCAGGGCTATGCCGATCTGTTGGAAAAAGCAAAAAAGATCATGCTCGAAGAACAGGGCGTTCCCAAAGATCTCCAAGTAAGTTTTATCCAAAGGTAACAGCCTAGAGGGTCCTAATACTCTTCATAGATCTACAAGTATCAGGCGGATTTGCGGTATCAATATCTCTTGGCAGACCTGACATCAATTTTAACTCGTTTCTTGTTCTAAGATACCTGGGGCAAGCAATAACTATTCCCGTCGATGTCGAACTTTCGCAGTTGCAGCTCAATGCCTCGACTCACATTATCGATCTATTCGAGAAAGCGCATCAGAAGGCCTTTACCTACAAACTATCGAGCGACATAGAGTTGATGAACCTTCGAATCGTGGCCGAAGAGATTCCACCAGAGTTCAAGGTCCAGAGGCTTACGCCGGCAGATACTGTGGAACCTAGTGCTTCTGCTATCTCAGGACGTACGACCCTTGTGTATCAGAATACCGAGTACAAGGATAGTCCTATCTGGGCACGTTCCGCACTGAAATGGGGACATGTTGTGCAAGGTTGCCACGAAATATTATCCGTGGCCGTATTATTGATATGTACCTTCAGGTCCGTGCATCGTCAACGAGATGGACAGCAATACGGTTGTCCTGCCTGGTTACAAGGCGGAAGTCGACGAGCTCGGTAACTTGTTAATATGGGAGTCCGCAGGTTCGGAAATCGTTGCTCCCGACAAGTCTGAGAACGAAGGTTTGGACACCGTCAAGGTTGATATTTTTGAATCTGCGCTTCGGAATGCACGGAATGAAATGGACACCCTCATGACTCGCGCCTCTATGTCACCGGCGATCCGAGAACAGCAGGACGAATTTAATGTCATTGCGGAACCTAGGTAGTACATATCGGGTCCTGGCAGAGAAGAGTCTTACTCCAATTTCACAGTGGCAAAATGATAGTCGGCCAGTTTGGATCCTTTATTGGACAATTTCTCAATATGTGGAAGGGAACTGTGGAGGGTGTGTCGCGTTCTCCTGCATTCATTCAGTCTGACTGACTTCGTTCGTCAAGAGGGCGATATTTTCTTGGGTATGTGATCCTAACGAAGCACAGCTGAGGAGGAACGTTGACCTCAAACTCCTTAGTGAACGATCCCTACAGCGTTGGAGGTTCCATCTCCCACCTCAACGACTGGCTGGTAATGATGCCAATTCATATGAACAACAAGTTAATCGCGTGAGGACTGTTCTCTCATATGAGATGCATTTCTCTGAGTTTGGACAAACAGGTGGACTGCTAACTTCGGCCACATGACGGATAGTGCGTTTTCCATGGTTTACCTTTTCGAGTTTACTGATAGTCCAAAACTCTTCAAGATGGAGGCGCAGTGCCGGGATCTCTTCCTACCGGAGCGATGAGCATTTTCGAAGGTGAAAAGCAATTTGAGTCCTTTATAGGCCCATAATAACAATATTTAAAGAGGGAATCCAGATACCCGTTACCAAGGTGGCGTCGAGGGGTGTGTGGAATGAGCCGCTGATGGAATTGCTTTACCGTAATTGCCGCTTGCCGGAGTGGAATCGGAGTGACACCCAGGCCCTTGTCGCTGCCTGCACATTGGCGGGGAAGCGCATGCAGGAACTTTATACTCGATTTGGCGACTAAGAACTATTTCGCAATCATTGCTGAATTGCTCAACCGTAATCGAAAGGCTGTTGGCACCTTGATCAAGGAAGTCATTCCCGATCAGCCTGTGTACTTCGAAGACTGGATCGACGACGATGGAAGAGGTCTTGGTCCGTGGAAGGTCGCCTGCACCATTTCGAAAAAAGATGGGATCCTCAAGATGGACTTCACGGGCACGGGTGAGTTGAATTTGCGCTTTATATGTTTTAGAGTTTAGTAACGAGCCTGCGATTTTAAAAACAGACCCGCAGTCTCCGTCGTCAATCAATTATTTTCTCAGCCACAACATGTGAGTTATACGCTAATCCCACCGTTCACATGTTGACTGGAATAGGTTCAAAATGTTCGATCCTTGCTTGATCATATACCCACAACTAAACAGAAAATTAAAAGGTTTATCGGCATATACTTGGTCACAGTCTACGACCCGCGCTGCGTAGTGAACGACGGTTTCCACGACTTGATTGACCTCTATATTCCGCAGGGTACTCTGCTCAACCCTATGCGGCCTGCCGCTCTATCAACACGGACCCATCTTCTTGGCAGAGTCATGGATTTGCTGTCCGGCCTCCTTGGACAAAAGGCTCCCGAGTTTATGACGGCAGGGGGTTTCTCGGATTCGCCTCATTTCATGTATTCCGGGTAAGGACCCCAGCCATGTCTGAATGTACGACCGACCAGCGTTCAACAGGTTCAGAGAGAATGGACAGTGGTACCAGCTCTATCAGGTACCAGTTTTTTTTTTTCCCCCATCTTACTTACGGTATATCTCACTGTCTTTTCCAGATCGGATTTGGAGGAATACCTGCTCGACCGCATGGAGACGGCAAGACATTTCTTCTGACAGACTAATCCCAACTGACTCGTACATTCAGGGATGGATGGGCATTGCCTATGTAAGCATTCTGTTCCACGAAACTGCTAGACGGCTCACCACGAAGTGTAGGGCCTGCCATGAAGTCCGTGCCAAACGAGTTTCTTGAGGTTTGTATCCAAATCATCGTGTATCGGAAATCAAGTCAATCAAGATTTTTTTTTAGTTGTACTATCCGCTGCGCATCGAGGAGTACAATACCGTGACGGTAAGTGGGCTATCCCCTTCGAGGAATACAGATGGTGCTGACTGCACCGTCAGGACTCGGGCGGCCCAGGACTTTATCGTGGTGGGAACGCTCAGCGCATCTTCTACCGCTTTTTAGAGGAAGGCGAGATATCCATTCACGATGACCGCTGGCTGTCGAAACCGTGGGGGGTGCTTGGGGGAGAACCGGGCGGACGGTCTTCAAAGATTCTAGTGCACAACGCCGATGGATCAGGGAGGAGAGAAGTTGTAAGTGCTTTCATCTATACATCTAGGTTCACCTTCTCATTGACTTCCTCCACTGCAGTTGCAGAGCAAGCAGGATCACATACGGGTTCAGAAAGGTAATCTCGAACCCATTTCAGAAAGGCATCGCTAATCAACTGAAAAGGCGATTTACTTGAGTGGCTAACTTGGGGCGGTAAGAGCCATTTTCAACCTGACGAGCACGACTAATTTTTTGCAGGTGGTGGCTATGGCGACCCTCTGAAGCGAGATGCCCACCTTGTTGCGTTGGAGGTGCATCGCGGCTTGGTTTCGTTCGAGGGCGCGAAACGTTATGGAGTGGTCGTAAATCCCGATTTTAGTGTCGACGAACAAGCCACCGAAGGATTACGGCTGAAAATCACGAACGCCAGGCCAGCGGATGCAAAGCCAGAGATTTTCAACAGAGGCGGCACTTGGGAAGAACTTCGTGCAAACGCCCTGGTCGAGACTGGTCTGTCGCCTCCGAAGCTACCTTGGGAAGTACCTCTTCGGGGGCCCATGTTAGGTTTGCCACATATTCGCCAGTGGATGAAAGATCATGGGCAGATTAAAGAATGAACATTATGTACCTGGATGTGTTTGAGTTCGAATGTATCATTTTACCGGCCTCGGGAACCATAGAACCAAACTCTCGAGATCAAGTGCGGAAACTGTAACAATTCCAAATACAAAATACAAAGCGGATCCAGGCAATTCCATACGATTGCGTTCAGGGAGCCTTCACATCCGTGTTGGGAGGGACGTCTGCTATCTGAGGGGACTCTTCCGAAACTGGGGCTTCGGGAGCAGCAGGTTCGACCGCAGAATCATCAACGGTTGGTTTGTCGCTGGGAGAGGGGATTTCTGTCGCATCTTGCGGCGGGAAATATTCAGGGATCAAAGTCCTATCAATTATTTAATCAGTTTCGGTAAGGGAGAACTCAAGGTTTGCGTACTCGTAGACTTCTTTGTCCTTGTTGCTCCACACGACGAAGATTACACGATCTAGCTATGAAAGAAATACAATGGTAAGAAGGGTTGTAAGAGAGGGGATGATACTTGAACTCGCCTTGCTACCTGCGTCGGAATCACAGAATCGGCGGACCACGTCCAGAGCAATGTGGGTTGCATCCTCGATGGGATAGCCGTATATTCCCGTAGAGACAGACGGAAAAGCCTAGGTTGATTTAAAGTGTTAGGGCCTTGGTGCGCAGTGCTAAAAGATGCGCACAATATGTTTCAGATTGTGCTGTACAGCGAGATTCAGGCTTGTCTGATAGCAAGACTCCAGTTGTTGCGCCCTTGTCTCAAGATCTGACCGCGAGTATACGGGGCCGACCGTGTGTATTATATGCTTTCTGAACGGAGTCAAGGACTGGGCTCTGGCTTCAATAAACGGGTGACTTACGAAGGGAGCCTGTATGCAGACGTGATTTTCGATTCCCCGGTTTCGCATCCACCCAAAGTTCTGCCTTGAACGCGGGGAGACATGTGAGATAGGTGGATAGCAGTGAGTACAATGAAAACGCACATTCCTCGACCAGCTTTCTGCCAGCCGCAGAATGAATCGCTCCATCGACTCTGATAATCTCAGGCAGGTCACATCAGGATTAGGGAAACCAACGCACCTCCGCCGCCACCTAATAGAGATATCGGCGTGAGCACGCGTTCGCCGTTCAGTGAGTGCACTTACCGAGCAAGCTCCGGTTCGCAGCATTGACAATGGAGTCGACTTCCATCACAGTAATATCCCCTTGGCTAGAACGAGTCAATACCACCATTGCTGGACGGTGGTTTGCCTCACAAGAGCGACACGCGATCCAGGAACCCGGCATTTGCGTTGTATCGATGTTTCACAGCAGCTTTGAGCACCCCAGTCTGGAACAACTGTCCAATGGTCTTGATATCGGCAAGACGGACAAGCATATCTTCGGGAAGATCTGAGCCTGAGTCCGAGTCCGAAAGAGACATGATGGTGATTATCAGTGCACAAAGAAAGGCTGTAGGCGCGCAGGTGGCGTGTGACCTGCACATTCAATGCAAGTTCCCTCAAACTTTACAAAAGCGATTCAGAGGCATATGCGTTGTCCTGATAGCAAGATCTAAATGGAGTATGTACTACGATCTAATGGAACTTTTGAGCGCTTTAAGCAGCAGATTTCTCTGCCTCGGCCGCCTTCCTGTTCTATCGCTTTCTCGTCCGTCTCGCTACCATGGCGCAAGGCGTATTTCCTTGGCCTCGATCGCGTTGTGCGTAGTTCCAAGATAGAAATTGGTCGTTAGACACCCGGCAATGAGGGGAACGACGGACAGGCAGAGAGCAGGAAGAAACAGCTGATACGCTGTGTCGTCGTACGCTGCGGAAATTCAGCGTCAAAAGCAACTGCTCATCAACAATTTGATGCGTACCTCGGATAACAAGGTCGCGCGGCTCGGCCAAGCGGGCAACGATAATGGAGCCGTAAATGTCGGCAATCTCAGTAGAATTGAGCTGATCGCCGAGGTACTTGTCGAGATTTGCCGGGAGTTTTGAGTTCCAGATTGCTGCCGCAATTGCAGAGCCAATGCCCCCGCCAACGCTGGTCCAAAGTGACAGGAGGGATATGGCAAGAGCCATATCCTAGTAGCAGCCAAGGTCAGACATCTTGTATGTGATACAAGGGAATATACTAACCTGATGAGGCACGGACGCCTGCGTCGCTACCTGAGATCCAATGACCGAGAATGAGCCGCCGAGGGAGGTGAGGACTTGACTCATGACTAGGACGGCATCGCTGTTTCCGAAAGATCAATCATGTTCTCCAACTGGACTATGACTTCAGCGGACCTCTTGTTCCCGTTGGCAGCCAGGAAGACCAGGCCTTGCCCACTGGAAAGCCTCAGAATCTGCGAGCGGTCAACGGGCGGTGGAACAGAGAATGCGCACATTATTCGAATGCCCAAACCCGCAAGCTGGAGATATTTGTACCGATGCGTCACTCGCTGAATAACGCCACCCAAAACAGAAAATGTGCATAGTCCAACGGTTAGACTGATAGATCGGTCAGTAACCGTGACCACGAAAAAACGAAACGAAACGAACATGTTATTGAAGTATGTGTAGTTCTCCAGCTGTTCTAATGTCAGCGAAAATATGCTGAAGGCAGCAAGGCAGCTTACCGACCAGTCCTTGACAACATAGACATAGGACGAGAAATAGGTCAATGTAACATATCCAGAGAGATAGTACATGAAATCGATCGCAATGCAGCAGAGCTGAGGAGGTTCTCAAAGACTGGACAGTCGAATTAGCCATAACGTACGAATGTCTTGTTCAGTACCCGCCGAGGCATGATGGGATGAGAGGCTCCTTTAAACTCCCATGCTCCAAAAGCAATCAGAAGGATGCCACCGACAACAAACATTGCAATGAGCGAAGCTGCAGGCAAGAAATATCAGTACAAATATATAACTCAAAAAAAAGAACATACGGTTCTTCCACCCATTATCCGCATTCGTGTACAACGTGAAAGGCAGAAGAATAAGGGTGAACCCAGTGCCAAGAAGGAGTAGACCGAAGGCATCGATGAGCCGCCAGTAATGAATGCCCAGCTGGATGAATGACTGGTCGACCTTCTGGCCGGCCAGTTGCTTGCGGCGGACATAGGAAGACGAGGCTAGTGAGAGGGCTGGTAAGATAATGATCGTGAGAATATGGAACGGCCTTAGGATAGAAGAACCTCCAAGCTTTTTGGCTTTCTTGTCCCCCCAGAAGAGCACGACCAAGGCGGGAGCAATGGTTATGGGAAGTAGAATAACAAACATTCCATACTGCGATCACAAATAAGAGGGTGCGGCCAGGAAGGGAATCACTGGACTTACCCCCCAACGCCACCCATTCAGTGTATTGGCAGAAATCCCCGTTGAAATTTTACCAGCCACAAATGCGGTGATCACAAATGGCATAGAAAATAGTCCCTGAATAAGTCCACGCCATTGGAGAGAGGTAATATCCGCGAGGATAATTCCGGTAACTTGGGCACTTAGCTGGGCTGGAGGAGATATACATGTCTGGACTTACTCAGATCGATCCCAGTATTCCCAATTCCGTAAATCACTTCTCCACCGGCAACGGCACCGATTGTAGTCGAGGCTGCGACAATGGTATATCCAATTGCATACAAAACCACCGATAATAAGAGCGCCACTGGGCGACTGGAAATATCGGAGATCTAACAGACATGTGAGGGAATATCGCGTGTACAGCGTTCCGGCTCAAACCTTCGCGATAAAAGGCCTGCCGACGCCGCCGATTATCGAAACGATCACTCCAATCGTGCCGATGAGGGCGTGACTCTCGAACGAAGAAGCCGCATATGCTTCGTAGGTGTAGGTCGTACTTTGACTTAACACATATACGAAGGAGATGATGGCCAGTGAGCTACGTATGGATAGAGGAGTCAGGGTTGAATTGAACCGAGTGGAATTATGACGCACCCGTAGAGCATCCATATCTTCCACCCGCCGCTGAACACAACATCTGAGGGAAGTTGGTTAAGAACGCTCCACCAGAAGAAAAAAAAAAACACCCACAAAGCGCCTCAATTCGCGTTACACCTACCAACGATGAATTTGATGCGATAAATGCGCATGAAGAGACGAGTACCGTTGTCTTGATCGATCACCAGACCGTTTTCTGCATCCTTGTCCAACGTAGGAGTGATGTTATCGGAAGTGCTCTTCTTCTCGCCTGTGGCCGAGCGTTGGAGGTGGAGGTCAGTAGACATGGGGGGCTAGCGGGCTTTCTGAGCGCTGTGATTTTCAAAAAACTTGCATCTTTATCCGAATCGCTTAGCAGGAACTGATTTTATCAGATAAGCCAGCATCAGCCTAGACTTATCAGATAATCATAATGATTGATTGATGGGTGCCTGCGAGGCTACGGAGATTTTCAATCTTGGCAAGAAAATTCAGAGAAAATCGCACCGTACCTGGCTACGAAAGGAAGCCAAAAAAGGACTTTAAACCGCAACGGCCCCGAGCTGCCCCGAATCACCCCGAGAGCGGTGAGTTTACGCGCGCGCGCGAAGCGTCGTGGACATACTTCACAGATCGTTCAAATTGGAGTGGTATTGGAGTCGGGAATAGTCGGCGGCTAGAGTCGGCTGTTCAGTGTTTACCCACCACCGGCGAGTAACTCTTCCGTGCGACGGAACAGCTGAAGAATGCAGAGAGCGAGGACAGATCGGAAGTGTTTGCTGTCGAAACGACGAGAACCTTAGCATTTCACTGCCGTTCGGTTACGACGTTCCTGCCTTTCGCCAGATAACCTAAGCCCCAGAATTGAGGGAAAAAACCGCGAGATCGTCTTGAGATCGTTGGTACAAGAATGGGGGAATCAAGCCGAGCCTATGGATGCTCCTAGAATAGCGTCCGAGTCGTTCTGAGAGCGTTCCATCGGGTGCCAGCCCAGTTCAAGCAATAGGTGTCCCTGGCACATCGTTGATTTGCGCATCGCACAGAGGTCGTTGTTGACAGGAAGTGAGAAGACGAGAGTAAATGCGGCACTCGTATATGTAGCGATAGCACCTGCTGCACGAAGTGGACGAGAAGGAGGTCAGGTATGCAGACACAGAGATCACGAGAGCTGAGATGACGCCTGAACCAGCCATATGAAGCTTTGGAGTCCAGTAAGAGTTGTGCTCTGTGCGTGCAGAGAGGGGACCGGCCTTTCCGACTTGGTATGAAAATTCCCCAAGCCAATCTGCCCTGGGTGAGGGTTTCCCGAAAAATATCAAGAACAGCGTCCCCTGCGGCTAGAAATGGGTCGCCCGACGGCGCGACATCGAGGCCATATGCGACCGATATCATGTTCGCGCCGACGACATTAAATTCGGCAATGCTTCGATTAGGTTTCAAGAATACTGGTCGAAGTGGTCTGCGAAAGCCTCGGGCTCCTCAAGCAAGCGTCGAAGCAGATCACGGGCGGCTTTCAGCGTCTGCGGCCGGAAACTTGGCACAATGCAGTCACAAAAGCTTGCCACAGCACAGGGTTCTCATTGTGCAAGATGATACCGCGCGCGAGGATACCTCAAAGAAGTGGACCATAGCAAGATAACTGTGAAACCCTTTAGCTCTCATCAGTCTTGAGCTTGAGGCTTTTGAGGCAACCTGCGAGTTGAATTGCAGACACTGAGAACTGATCGCATCACACCGCCACGCACTAACTCCGACTCGGACGCGACGCGTCGTTTGTTCCATTCCACATGGCTATCCCGATTACTGTGTTTACAGGCTTTCTTGGGGCCGGAAAGACCAGCATCATCCTTTCCCTTCTGCCTCAGCTTCCGAAAGACTACAAAGTTGTTCTGCTGAAGAATGAATTCGGAGACATCGAAGGTAGCCACCAAACTTTTTTGCACATAACGAATGTCACGACCCCGCGCAGTGGACAGCAAACTTGCGCAGCAGTCGAGCCTGGCGGCTGTAAGCGAAATCCTGAACGGATTGTATGTGAGTTGCGAAAACGTCGTGCATGCGATGTAAGTGTTGAAAGCCCAACAAAGGTGCTGTGTGCTCGTGGGCCAGATGCAAAATGCCATATTAGAAATTAGAGGTGGGTTTTCTTTGCCTCAATTATCGCTCAGTCTCCCCACGCATCACAGACAAATACAGGCCAGATCGTATAATCATCGAATGCTCGTGCGTGCAGCCGTCGGTGTAATCCATGCGATCTAAAGGTGGTCTGGGAATAGAGGCTCTGCGTTTCCTGCAACGCTGGCCTTCCAGATTCGCGAACTGGAGCAGCAAACCGAAGGGGACATCAAGTTAGATGCGATTGTCACAGTGGTGGACGCAGAAAATTTTGTTGGCTACGAAGATACCTCCCCAACGGTTCGCTCTTCTTCGTATTTCCCTTCGTATCAAATTAACCGTTCGCAGGCCAAGATGCAAGCCAGCTATACGGATATCATCCTCATTGTATGTTACTTTCATTTTTTTCGATCCTTCGTCCCAATCAATTTTGTTTCAGAACAAGTGGGAACTGGTCGACGACCGTAAACTAGATGAAGTCCTAGATCACCTGCACACGCTCAACGATTTGACGCCCAAGATTCGGTGTCAAGGGCGGAACGGAGTAGACCCTAACCTTATTTTCGGCGTAGAATCGAAATTATTTCTTGAGGTGGGAGGTCAGGCCGCCCCCAGCCACAACGATGAAGTCGAGACAGTCTCTCTGTATGCCGGTTACGGGCAGCGGGAAAAGCACCAGCACAATGACCACTGTCATTGCCTTCCTGGATCCCATACGCCGGCTGCGGATTGATCAGGAGGAACGGTCCGACGGCTTAGACGAAGAGGTTTTGACGATAAGCGCTAGGCGCCCTCTCAAAGGAATCCATCTGGCGGGTGAAGGGACTCGTGCGCCTGAGGGGTAAAGGGATGCATATCTTGAACTGGGCGTTTGGCCGGTTTGAGTTGACCACGCTTGGAGACGATTCCCAGGAGCAGGGGACCGTTAAACTGACGGTAAGCCCGATAACAGAAACGCAGGTAGATTATAACGCAAAGCCTGAGAGCAGGTTATGGGTGAACGCGGAGAAGTTAGGCGCGCTATTGCGAAGTTCAAAGGGGCTTTGGATGCTACAGTTGGATAGATGGGTAGATAAACATAGAGGAAACCCGTAGAAAGTGTACAGTAAAGAAGCGCTCTTGTCTAGATTGAACCTTCCGCAGCGGAGAACCCCAGACCATGGTCCCGAGACAATTGAAACGAGTTAGATTATCTCGGGCCGGCCATCTGAACATTCGTCGAGGCTGGTAAGTAGAATCGCTTCTGCCGGGGCACAACCCTTTCGGAGAGAAATCGAATAATTTTGGTCGTCGAGTTGTCAGAATGTGCGCAAGTTCCTCATCTCCCGGAGTTCGATGGTCGCCAACCCTGCAGCGAGGCGTTTTAGAAATTATCCCCGATAAGTTCCCGAGACACCCGGACCCCGAGTTATATCCCCGTAATGGGGGGTACAATGAATGCAGCCAAGGAGCCTGAAGGCTGAGCGCTGAGCGCTGTGGAAAAGAGGGTGGCAATTGAAGGAGATTGCAAATGGATTGCCATGGAGGTTGTAGTAAGCAATATGACAATAGGATTTTAGAATTTGTTTGGCCGAGTTAGATACGGTTGATAGCCGCTGATGAATCTTGCAATTTGGCGCTGCAGGCGCTCATGTTTTCTCTCTTCCGCTCATGACCAACCGACAACGGCGACGTCCCCGCCCCTCAGCCAACTGGCCTGAGGGCCCAGCTCCACCATCTTCTTCCTAGACACTCACTATTCCACGTACGCATCACAATCAACCAGCTTGCCAGCGTCCCACTCGTTCACGGCGAATTCGGTGTGCGCTGGAAGTTCAAGAATACCCAAAAGGTCAAGGGCAAGGGAAAGGCAAAGGCCGCTCCTGAACCCGAGCACGATGACGGAGACAGCTTAGGAAGCGCTGATACTAGCATAGAGGAGCCGCAGAGCTTGCAGATACCCTCACATCCCTCTGCGTCGTCTTCTACCATGGGAGCAGATGCACAAACAAACACCTCACGGGCTGGGCAGACTGGCTGGCTGCCGTTGAAAGACCATTCGGTAACATGGGACCAACCGCTATCTGCGGTCGTGCAAATGTCTATAGAGCGCGATACCCACCGCCTCCTCCCGCACCCCTTCAAGCTCATCGTGCTACAGAGGGTCATCGCACACGATCCTGATGCCCCACATAATCCGCGGCTTGGCACCGTCGAAATTGATTTGGCAGAGTATGCGGACAGTGTGCCGCCCACATCCCCGTCCAAGGGCGTTGTTACTCGCCGCTATCTCCTCCGTGACAGCAAAACCAACGCCACACTACGCCTATCCGTCCGTGTGGAGCCCGTAGGCACCCCTACACCGTTTACCGCGCCTCCACTGCCCAACGGGGAGATTCTTGCGGGTGTCGCGACCCTACTTTCCACACACGACGACGTGTATCGAACACGGCCGCGTGCACTAGATTTGTATGCACCGGTCGAGAGTTCCTTGCAGTCGAGCAAGGCCTCGATCAAGAGCGCGAAGAGCAACGGCACGAGTGAAATCCAGTCCTTCGACATCCGCGCTCTTCCCCGCGCTTACGGCCCACGTCCTACAGAGTCCCTCATCGAGGCCCTGTTCAACCCCGCACCCGTACGCGACGAGCGGCTCGTCGGTCCGTTCACAAAGCTGGTCAGCACCGAGTCGGGATCGGTTACGTCGTTTCCTTCGTCCCCCTTATCCAATCTGTACTCGACGTCCTTCACGTCGACGACAACATCGTCGCGCCCGAGTACATCTGCGTCTGCGTCTTCGCGCAGCATTGCTGTATCCGCAGAGAACAGCTCGCCCTCCAGCCCGCCCGTGAGTCCTCCACCGTCCGTGGCGCCCAGCACGAGCGGCTCCCTTGCTCCCAGCAACAAGACGAGCGCGAGTGGGCACAATCCCAGACCGAGCATCTCTGCGAGCATCAGCCCGAGCTTTGTCATTCCGCAAAGGACTGACAGCCCCACCCCTAGTGCTGACGGGCGCTCTCACCACTGGTGGAGACGCAATCGTGACCGTAGTCGGAGCAGAAGTCGAGCGCGGACGGGAGCCGTTGCTGTTGCATAGGCGGCCCAGGCCGCTCCAGGTGTTTCATCTGCATCGGGCCCAGCCGCTCCTCGTTCTCCTCCTGCTGTACAGTCCACTCATGGTATCTACGCTATACTCGAGCTATTTGTTTTGTTCCGCAACCCCGGCCACTTGCTATACGACGCCCTAACATTAATGACTATTATTCTGTATTTCTGTGTACCAGCTGGTGTGTATGGGTATATAGAGCTATCCAATGCATGATATTCACGACGCAAGGCTCAGGCTCTGGGGGCTCGTGCTCCGAGTGCGAATGAAGGTTTTGCAAGAAGTTTGATCCCGTGCATCCGCAAGAAAGTGTACATGTTATACTTCACACACACATTTATACCAAGCGCGCGTCAATGATTCTCTCCCGGACATTTAATACCCAGAGATCCAGTCCTTGCCACACAAAATCACCGTCCCAATCAACGAACATAACCCACTCTATTACTAATTGTCGCAAACTCTTCCCTTCCTCGAGCGCTTGTGCGTACAGCGGGTTCTGAGACCGCGCGGTCTACAGACAGCGAGACCAATGGCATAGAACAAGCAGTCACTTCGTTTACCTCCAAAAAGATAGTGCAAAGCTCCGCAGCACGTTCTTTCTCAGGGCGCTGCAAGAATCGAATAAACTTGAATAAAACAACAGCAAGGTGAAATGCAGGAAATCCAAACTAACGAGCGCAGGGTTCATGTAGTCGATATCCCCATGCTCATTTAGGGCTGCGCACCGGTCCTCTCGTATGCCGTCCCAGCGCAGGTAGGGAGGATATTCTGCTGCCGGACATGCAGGAACAATGGAATGCGCCAGATGCAAGTCGTTCAATTCAAGTAAAAGAATGCGCAGTGCTGGAAGTATCTCGCAATCTAACAACCCCGTGAACCGACTCCCGTCGACCAGACAGTTTCGGTCATGAGGACCATCGTGAACCAAGCACAGGCGATGTAATTTGGGGTCGAGCAAATCACAAAGGCGCTCAGCCAAGTCGAGGGCGCGGTCCAAGACGAGACTGGCATCGATTGGGGGTGTTTCGTGATATTTGCTTTGCCTGGATCCGCCACCTGATATAACTTCGCCTTGGTCAGTATCGATTCGTCCGAAATAACGGTGTACTTCTTAGTACTTCTTATGTGTGCGAATGCCAGTCCCCCTTCATCACTCGTGTCTGCTTCGTAGAATGGGCCAATGTCGATTTTGTCGCGGTCTGACATCGACGCAACACCAATCATTAAGTTTCCCGGCAGTTCGATGTCAAAGACCGCAACGAGAGCCTTGCAATACCCAGCGACGAAAAGTTCCTGGTCAAGTCATGAATCAAAACACGGAATTTCCCTCGACGGTGGTAGATTCTAAGTACCCAATTAAAATTCTCCCATTCCGGAGCACTGCAGGAAGCGCGCAGCAGATCGATCCCAGATAACTGACTTTGGACCATGAACTGAGCTCCGACAGCGTTGTGAGGATTGACATTCCAACAAAGGAGACCTGGCAAGACAGGTGCTAAGCGTCGGACACCACTTTGTACATCTGAATCACGGTGAAATCAAGTAGGCTAACGAAGGGCGTACGACGTTGTAACCTCCCCAACCAACTATGCGAGGCTCAACATCTGAGAACGTGACTTCAGTTTGAAGATCGAAAGATTTCAAACATGCGTGTATCGTCTCAACGAGCAGAGCGGTATTGACGGTTTGGGAATCAAATTCTCAGAGTCGCCAGGCGGAGGAGGAGTGAAAGGTCATTCGGCGGACCAAGCTGGCTCATATGAAATCATTCTGTTCAGGCTAGGCGACGATGACGGTAAAGTGTCAACTCCTCCCGACGTGCCAAACTCGGCCCGCCTCCGAACGCAGGTTAGGCAGTCCAAGGGCCTAGCCGTTTGTTCAAAGTCCGGTTGGCCATCAGGAGTTCCTATGCGACTCAAGCTGTCCACCTAAGGATGGGCTTTCAGAAATCTTCGGGAGTTGTTAATAAGCGTGTTTTCTTGGAGGTGGCTTGGGGCGCCTGAAGGATTTGATCAAGATTTGATTGACAGCAACGCTCTCAGACGGAAAAGGAAATTATTGATGAATAGGTACCTGTTAGAATGTCATACTCGAATAAAAGTAAAAATTAGGACAGTCGAATTTTTCTACTTTTATTTAGAACAACGTATGTCCCGCGCATCGCTTTCTAGAAGCTTGCAAGTTGAGCGTCATCAGGTTGGCCTCGGAGGCGCTGTGGTTGTATCGCTACTTTCGCCGCCCTGAGTTCTACAAAGCAGGAGAAGATGGCAGGAAGAGGTATTCGCCCATCGTTCTCTAACTCTTGTCCTTTCTTCGTCCTAACGTCCTTCAGACTCGGATACAATCACGCGCACGAATGTCGTCCGGTTACTATGGCGGATGTTGACAAGGTCAAGTCCAAGGAAAACTCGCCTCATCTCCTCCGGCACGCGAAGCTCTAAAACTTCGAGTGCAAATGATATTTACTCCCGTGCACTGTACTACCAGGAATGTATTGTTGTTTCTGTTTCCGATTCTTTTTAAAAAAATCCCTGGATGTGTTCTTTGCTGTCTGGCTATTTCGAGTTCGCTCTTCTGTTCTTACTGTTGGGAACACGATCACATGACCGTATTCTACCATGTCCACGAACACCTCGAACTTCTTACTAATTCCTTACTCATCCTTTACTCAGCTAACGTAGATTGTTCTTTAATATTCTGGCTATTCTGTGTAGTATAAATACTGGGTGAAATCCCATCCAAATTATTATCAAAATTCTCTTCTGTATCACAATACTTACCCCATCTTCGAATGGTGGGGCCATCTGAATCATCGTGGGAGAGTATGCTCATTCTATTAGATTTGATATATTCTAAATGTTATCCTCTTTGCTAGCATACAGCTCGTCCTCATTATATCGTTGCCAGAAATGGGCCACAGCAAACAATGCATATCGACGCCATTTCCTGAATTCGCGTCCCATCAATAGATCGGTGGCATCCTCGGCCCAGAGTTCAGGTAACTCACCGTGCGACGATGAATGATGCCCTCATTCTGAATTTAGAAGTTGCCTGAAAGAAATTGGCTGAAGGGCCTGGAGGAGAGTGATTCTGAGATGGCGCACTAGATCTAAGATCTCAAGTTGTGTAAATTATCGACGTCAGAAAATATTTCACGGCTACGCTACGAATTGCAATCTTGCCTGGTGCCACCCGAATTGCCACCGGTGCGAGTTACACGTTGCATTCACGAGTTGAGAAGTTTTTGGCTGGTAGACGCAGTGGAATAGGCGTAGTTGAGCTGTAGGACCGACCTAGTGCAAGGGAATCCTCTGGAACTTGGTACGTGTTGAACAGCTCGGTTTGATGGATGGAATCCACATATCCCAGATTCGCACCAAGACAAGGGCAAGGTAGGCCGGGAACATCTTCCCCTGAGGTTACATGGCCTAGAGGTGCAGCTACGCATTGGAACCTGAGTGTGGATGCCTGACGTAGGGTCTCTGCTTGGAAGTCAGCAAACCGCGGTGTCCGCCCTGCTTTTTGCCACTTGGAACAGGGAGCACAGGAAAGAGCAGGTTCAAGGCCATAAACAGGTAGCGGCGGACGAGAAAAGCAATTAACGCGATGGAAGAACTGGCAGATTTGATCGAGTTTCGGGTTTTCAAAATTTGAAAATCCGAAACTGAATCAAATGAATCTAGTGTCAACACGGGACCACAACCCAACTCTCCCCTAGCTGGAATACACCTACCGCAAGCTGTTCAGGGTCTTACACCTTCGATTATGGGATCCACCGCCGACGCTCGAGAATTGCCGCTCGGTGCGCTGCAGGTCCTCACTCACCTTCCCTGGCCGCACAATAATCTCTCCTGATCACGATCCATCGAGATATCCCTATCCCAATGCTGAGGCCTTAATTACGCAAGGATTCCAGCATGTCCTGGATATCGGTCGCACCTACCTGTGGTTGTTCAAAAAATGCACCCGATCCTGCAATGCCCTTCAGGAAAACCCGGCGTCTCTCGACGTTCGGTGTTGATCTTTCTCCGCCCTCTCGCTCACCTCTTGCACGTATCCGAACTAGCTTCTGCGGATGCGTAGAGGTGGCAGATTCGCCCTACTCCAATGCCGAGGCCTTATTTACGCAAGGATAGCGTATCCTGGTCATCGGTCGCACCTACCTGTGGTTGTTCGCAAAATAAACCCGATCCTGCAAGGCCCTTCAGGAAAACCTGGCGTCTCTCGACGTTCGGTGTTGATCTTTCTCCGCTCTCTCGCTCACCTCTTGCACGTATCCGACCTGGCCTCTGCGGATGCGTAGAGGTGGCAGATCCAGTACCTGATCAGATGCCCGAGTGAGTTTATCTTCGTTCAGAATAGTAGTAAACTGAGGCACTGTAGCAGTCTTCGAAGCACGATCAGAGCCGCTTGAGCCACACTCAAGTCCACACTCAAGTCCGCAGGTTCACTTCTGCATCAATTTGCCACATTTGCCAGTCGAAATTCGAACGAGGAGATTTCCACGACGGGTCTGGAAGTGTAGGATCTTGGATGATTTGTTCATCCGCGTCGGCATCGCGGGGAGCGGTTCCGCCGCCGCTCATTATTCCCGACACGATCTGATCAGCAGAACGTGGACATCGGCCTTCCAGGACGAAAAAACCGCACTAAACCTCCGTGTTTGACGCGATCTTGTTCGCACACCCGACCCTATGGCCATGCATTACGTGCTGGTCTAACGGGGCAGTCTGTAGACGACACTTCAAGGCCGTAGGAACCAAGCCAGGGGACATCAGGGAGGAGATGTGTGGCTGGCGAAGAGAGATGCACAGATGATGATTCATATCCCGAGGACTCGAAGACGACCCGGCGCACTGGAGTGGTTGAAAGAACGCACAATCGGCGCCCTGACCACAGTTTTCCGAAGCAGAAGCACAGCAGCCGAGAAGAGTCGATGCATTACCTTGGCTTCATGTCTCGGAAGACGATTCCCGAGAGTCATCACCACGGCCATACTCGACGACAGCCAGCCGTACAGGGCTGGCTGTTCCACATAAAATGCCGTCCGATTCTTTTCTCTGCGGTTTTGCAGAGTTCGCGTTGACAGCCTTATCATCAGCCAGCCATTTGAAGTCGATGAAGCGATCTAATCACTGGGCAGCAAGGTCGAGAACGCAAGGAGCAGTATCAAGGGTATCCACGTACCTCGACACCCCCGCTTCACGCCGTTCCAATCTGTACCGCTGGCGGCGACGCGGACACTGCGCTGGCTGTGCTGGGAACATCCAGAGGTTTCGGCGACATCCTACTGCATCGGGCTCAGCGAGGCCGCCAGCAGACCGGCCTCTGCATCGACGACCGTCGTTCATCACTTTTGCAGCTGGCAGATGTTGGGCCAATATTGTCGGTTGCGACTCAAGACGATAATTCCAAAGTGGCGGCTATTACGTGGGAGTGCCGGATCGGAAGCCCAAGCCGAAACTCAACCAACATCCCCGTTTTGGTTGAAATTCGGAGGCGGGCGTTCTGGACGACAGCAAAGAGCAGGTTCTGGCCCCGGAGATGACATTTGTTCGTGCGCACCGGCTAACCGACCCTGAGCTGCATTTGGATATGTAAAGATACTATGTATTCAATATTAACGAGCTCATAGTACGAAAATGGCAGACGGTAAAGCGTCAATGTACAGAGTTATTCGTGGCGAGCTTTTATCATCCTACTGGTCGCTGCTCAGCATAGCCACCGTCTTGTTGCACTGGGTTTGGTTGTGCGGGTCCAGGAACAACATAAAATGGTGGGTAGTACAGACCCACAGGAGGTGGAAACTGAGCATAAAAGCCGGGGGCATAACCGGGTGGTATCGATCCTACAGATGGACCACTGGGCGGTGGCCATGTATTAAGCGGGATTTCTTGGGACAGTTCTTGACTCGGTGCTTCACCTATAATTTCGTGACTACGGATTTCAGAGTGTTTCGCTAATCAGCCAACCTTTCCTGTCGCGCTTCTTGTAAGGACCTCGTTTCTTTCCCTTCACCCGCTCTTTTCTCTAAGAATCGTCGATGAGCACAAGCCGACTCGAACAAATCGATGGCAAAACCTGCGAGTCCACACATTCTTCGGGTCCGAATCCATATTTCACGCATCTAAGGCAGGGTCGGGCCTGATCGCATTTCTTGCAAGATTTCTGACATTTTGTACACGCAGTTTTGACTTGGATCCGTTTCGAGCGGCCAGTCTGGGTGGGAGAAAACGGATACATGTGCACGGGCATGGCCGAGGGTTCAAATGAATCGCTTGTCGGGAAATGCAGTAGATCGTCTCCAGTATCGACAGTCGGTGCATCTGAAGACGCCATGAGAGGACTCGGCCAGTAATGCGTGGGAGAACTGAAAAGGTGAGGCAGAGAAGGCTGCAGCTACTGGAGGGTTGTATTTAGCAGAAACAAACAGCACATGACTTCGTTGAGGCATACAAGATCGTTGTGACGGATTGCAATGGAGTTCAAGTGCGCAAGATAGAACCAACCCTTTGGTGGCAGAGGGAGTAAGAACGAGAATTGACAGAATCACCAAGGAATTGTGGCTCTGCCAGCCGGTGCGATTGGAAGAAAGCCCAGTGTGGGGAACTGTTTATGTGGCGGAAGCTGTCAAAAAAGGAAAAATTGCACGGAAAAAAACGTGTCATGCACGACACACCGCACCATTTATCGGGTCCTTCTGTCCATGAGGTTTTATGTTGTATACCAACTGTAGACCTTTGTTTCTGCCGAAGCTTCAAGTGGAGAGTTCAACCGTGAAAGCGTGACCGGGTCACGCGTCACTTGCTCTTTCTTTCTTTTGCCTTTCCGACGGTCTTCCACTTGAGCTCTTCAAGGGTACCATAACGCTCCTCTCATCACATCCAATTGGCTGGACTCTACCGGGTCTGAGCTGCTACACCAAAGAATTTTTGACATCAATAATAAGTACACCGCCGTTCGTATGAAATGTTTGACAGATGGATTTGACCAAACCTTGCCAAAATATTGTCAAAACGTAGTCAAAATAAAGTGTCGAATCCCTCAAGGCTTCCCGAACTTGAATGTTTGAGAGATGTTGTCCCAAACATTTTTTTCTGGTTTCATTGGTATTTCGGTGACTTCACTTTGCCCAATCCAGTAATTCAAAATAAAAATATATAATGAACCAATCAAACGACAAAACATTGTTGTACTCTCTATGCATTCCAGCTAACTGCGTGGTCAACCGGCCGGTTCTCACAACGATGCCAGTCAGCCGATGAGATGTCGAATGTTTGAGGGAGTTGCGTGAACCCAGTGGCGTGTGAGCGATGCAAGCCAGAGTGTTGACAGATCAGCCACTTGTTCGATCAAGATCTTGTGCGCAAGTGCTTGGGGGGAAAGTATGCTTGATAGCTTGCTAAGGCCATTTTGAAGACCCGAGGGCGTGTTTGGAAGGGAACTTGAAAGCGACCAGACCTTGCAGACTCCGCTGTTGACGTGTTGCGGATTGGGGCCTCGGCCAGACTTGCGGTGTCTTGATGTCACTGGGGTTGCATGTGGTTGAAAAGCTTGGTCCGGGCTACCAATATGGGTGAAGAACGAGGAGAGGTGGAGGAAAGGGCGGAGGGAGGAAAGAGGGAGAGAGGGAGAAACGATTGTGGATCCATCAACATTGTTTGTGTTTGGTCTGATGCGCACGGACCATCTGTCTGCCAAATTGAGTGAATCTTAAGCGGATCTTTTAACCACGATGACGCACTCTATCAAAAATTATACGGTGAATGAATTGACGAGTCCAGTGGGATCCAACTGTTCAGTGCTGCTGAGAAACACATCCTGCTATCTTCTTTCAATTTCTGCAATGTTGTCACAATGATTCGGAAATGTTTATGCCCAAAAGGTTTTCAAAATGTTAGAGTGACATCCTCCACATATTCCATCACACATTTTCGAATTGTTGGCCGCCAATATTCCGAAAACAAAAAGTTCGAATGGCGGTGTAGTTGACTGAACTGACATCTCGAACGAGGTGAACCGAGGCTCAATGACGCTGCTAGTTGTAAAAGAACTAGCCCACAGTAGGCCGACTCTGCTCTCTACAAAGCCTCAATGGATCACGGCCGATGGCGGTAACCCTCTCGACGTGCCAAACCCAGACCTGCCTCAGAACACGAGAGCTTTTGTTCAAAGTCCGGTTGGCCGGGAGTTCCTATGCTGACTCAAGCTGCCTGTCTGTGGGCTCTCAGAAATCTTGGGACTTGTCAAGCATGTGTGTTCCTTGGAGGTAGGTGCCTTGAGTCAATGTTGTGGGCGCCTAAAGGATTTGATCAAGATTTGATTGACAGCAACGGTCTCAGACGGAAAAGGGAATTATCAATGGGGAGACTTTAAGAAGAGGTCATGCAGATACGGTGATACAGGGTATGTATGAGCAGCCAAGAGGAATGGGAATACGTCCAAAAGCAGACGATAATAAACCTGAAAATTGATTAGGAAGCGTCATAAAAGAATGACAAGGAATGCACTGGAACCAGGGAAGCCGACGTAGGGTGTCGCTAGAATGTCGCTAAATGCAGCATTCTCCGCCGAATAGAGTACTATGCGGCGAAGATTGAAGTCACGAGCGGACGCGATGGGATTGTGCGACGAGCGCGGTGGGGTATGATGCGTCTGGCCGCAGTCGCTGTAAGGAATCGTTGACGTCTGCTTAGACGAATATTGAATATTATTAAAGCCAATTGCAACCCTCGATGAAGCTTGAAGCTTGAAGCTTCAAGTCAAAGAAGTGGAAAGAAAGAAAGTGTTTGAAATTGAAGCCGTCAGCAAACATCGCGCTTGATCTCAAACGACCAAGTCTCGAGGCCATGGTGAGCGGAACAACACATATAATTCGACCTATCTGACTCGATTTAGGCTACACCCGCCGCGGCACTCAGTATCTGGGTTCCGTGCTTTTGACCTCTCGAAAATTGAGTCACTAACCAGCTCGGCAGACCGAGCACCGGAATCCAGAGGGCCGCACATATTGGTTCAATGCGACAACCAAAGAGAGCGTGTGGGAGAAGCCAGATGGTCCGTATCCGACTCCGCCAATTTTTTGCGTCAGCTAACTTGTTGTAGATCTAAAACGCCCTTCGAGGTGCGCCTGATCCTCATTGCCTCATTTTTCGATTTCGGTGTGTTACAGAGCACTTATCTTGACGCCAGCGCGCCCTGAATCAAACCAAGTGGAAGGAATACTTCTCCGGCGGCAGAAAATACTATTATAATGTCCGTTCCCCAATATCCCTCTTTTCATAATCTGACCAGTCCGCAGACCGAGACGAAGGAATCAAAATGGGACATGCCAGATGAGCTGCTCCTTGTCTTGGAAAAAGTCGAAAAGGAAAACACCGCAACGTGAGTTTCCGCTTTTCCTTCGTCGCCGATGTTGATCCAGGCTCTCAGCCCTGCGCGCCCTGGATTCACTCCAGTCGGCCCCGGCGCTCTTGTCGCCCAAGGAGCCGATTTATCCGCCATACAGACCAACGGAAACAATGACCTTGCTGTAGGTGCTCACACTGGCGGTGTCCCCTTTACGCCGACAAGCATCCTTCCCACGCGCCCAAATCTTCCAGATGATCCCGTCATCCCACACAACGGATTCGCGACCTTTGAGGAGGGCGAAAAGGCGTTTATGCATCTGCTCCGCAAGGCCGGTGTCGATCCTACTTGGACGTGGGAGCAGACTATGCGCGGCATCATCACCGACCCGCTGTACAAAGCCCTCAACAGCCTCGCTGAGAAAAAATCGACATTCCAGAAGGTGTGGCTGCATGTATGTTCCCTCTCGATGGCAGGTGCTGATATTGCTCCCTAGTACACGACCAACCTCAAAATCAAGGAACAAGAGGACAAGGAAGCGCGGCTAGCAAAACTGCGCCCGGCGCTCCGGAACATGCTCAAAGGCAACCCGAACGTCTTCCACTACACGACCTTCTCCACCGCCGACAAGCTCTTCGCGGCCCACCCGATCTGGCAACAGGCGCGCATCGAAGCCGAGCGCAAGCTCATCTTCGAGGAGTACGTCGCGGAGCTCAAGCAGCGCGAGGTGCAGGAGACGCGCGCCGCGCGGGCGCGCAGCATCTCCAAGGTCGTCGCACTGTTCAAGGACCTGAACGTCGACGTCGTCACCCGCTGGCGCGACGCGCAGGACCGTGTGCTGTCGTCCGACGCGTGGCGCGAGGACCCGGAGCTGACAAAAGCTCCCGACGCTCGATATCCTGCTGGCGTTTGAGGACTACAGCCGTGTGCGTGAGCGGGAGTACGAGGAGCAGATGCGCCGCGAGCAGGTCGAGAAGACACGCAAGGAGCGCAAGGCACGCGAGGCGTTCAAGGTGCGTTTTAGATTACTTTCGTCGACTCCGTTGTCCTAATTATGGCTTAGGAATTGCTCGAGGAGCTCGTTGGTGCCGGCGAGATTAAGGCGCGCACCAAGTGGAAGGACTGTGTACCCACTTTTTAGATCGGACGAGCGCTACCTCAATATGCTGGGGAATCCCGGCTCGAATCCACTGGAGCTGTTCTGGGATGTCCTTGACGGGCTCGACCAGAAACTTGAGAAGAAGATTGCCGTGGTCCAGGATGCGATAGGGCGGTATAATGCTACCCGCGCGAAGCAGGCTGGTGGGGACACGAATGTGGACGTCAAAATGACAGACGGCGAGCCAGAGGCTGCTGAGGCAAGTCCAAGAGAAGGAGAAAGAGAAGGACGCAGGCTTTTGTGGTTGACCCCGAAACGGCAGAGGAGGAGTTCCTTGCTGTTGTCAAGGCCGGCAGCGAGGGTGACATCGCCGTCGAGTCCTTGAGTACCGAGGATTTGAGCCTCGTGTGGACAACTGTGCGTATTGATTTGTGACTGTTGAATCCTCAAACTGACCCATTTTTGCTCAGTTGCGCGACATAGCACTCAAGAAGCGTGCCGACGAAAAGCGACGCGCGGAGCGCCGCCTGCGTCCACCTGCAGGATGACTTGAGGTATGCACTCAAGAAGCTCAACATTCCTGCCGAGACCGTGGAGTACGAGGCAGCGGTGCCCCTCATGGAAGAGCTGCCCGAGTACAAGGCGCTTGAGGACGAGGAGAGTCGCAAGGCCGCGTGGAGTAAGTATGTCAAGCGTCAGAAGGTGGGTTGCTGTCTTTTTCGTCTTTGACCTGGATTTGACCAGAGTTTCAGGAGCGATTGCGGGAGGCTGCGGAGGAAGACGATAATGGAAGTGTCGGAAGTCGGAGACGGAAGGAGCCGGTGCGGGATAACCATGAGCGCGAGCGGGAGAGGGATCGGGGGAAGGAGTATGAACGGGATGCGAGGGACGGGGGACGTGGGGGGAGAGGGTATCATCGCCGGGACGATTATGACCACGGCGGCCCTGGCCCGGGTCATCGTTCCAGGGATTACGGGCGCGACCGTGACCGAGATATGGACCGTGAGCGGGACAAGGGCTGGGAATCGAGACCGCGACTATAGGTGGAAAGAAAGACGACCCGGCGCGGCGGAGAGAGCGAGGGAGAGACCGTAAGAGCTCTGGGGCAAAGGAGTGGGAGCGGGAGCCACGCAGGAGAAGCAGGAGCAGCCCGCCGCGAGAAAGAGAGAAGCGGGACATGTACGAAGATCGGGAGGCCGATGAGCGTGTTGAAAAGGTAACTCATTCGTCTCTCTTATCATTCTGTTATTCACTGTCTTGCAGCGGGCGAGATACGACGGACCGCCGTCAAACGATCCGTGATGCGATGCAGGTCGATGAGAAACCACCATCGCCTGCGAAAACCAAGCCAGAGAATGGGAGGGCGGAGACTCCAGAAGAGGGAGAAATTTAAATTCGACCATGTATATTTACACCTTTCTATTGGTTTTTGAGAACGATTGTCTGTAGTACACTTGAACTACAGTTATTATAAGCAGCGGAATTTGATGAAGACACGATCAACTTTCTGCTTTTGACTTCGACCTCTGCACACTACACACTCGCCATGCAAGCTATTCCTTGGCCCGTCTCGCCCGAATTCGAAGATGCTCTTGTCCTTGCCACTCAACGACATCTCGCCCAACCCCCAACTGCTCCAAGCACCCCTCAGCAACACTCTCTGGACATTCCGTCGTGTAGCCCAGACCCCGAATCGCCCGGATCCATTATTCCCCGCTCGTCCTCGCTCATGATGAAGACGCGCGTCGCTGTGCGCGATAAGACACCCCACCGCTTTCAGGTTGTTCCTCTTCGCGATGCTGCACAGAACCGCGAGAAATCCAAACCAAAGCTAGACAGCATCAAGCAGCCACCCGCTCCGTGGGCGCGTCAGCTCGCACTTCTCCGTCCCTCGGGCGTCGGTTTGGGGCCTGAATATATCTTCGCAGCCAATACAGCCCTCCTCCGTTCCTGATACTGTAACTCCGGAGCGTGGACGCGGAAGAACACCACGACAGAGCGATAGATCTGGCGGCACCCCCGTCGCCCGGAAAGGAATCTTGCGTGGACTACAGGGCGTGTCTCCAAAGCGCCAGATTGGCTCGCCGGACCGCAAGGAGAACAGGACGCCGATGAGTCGAGACGATAGTAATATGAGTCCGACGAAGCGCGGACGGCGCCGGCGGGGATATACATCAGGCCCAGCTCGGCAGATACCTGCATTCACTCGCGAGCCGACGACTCAAGATCCCGATCCTTCTATGCCTTTCCAAGAATCCCCTGGTCGTACCCAAGAGAACAGTGCTACAGATACCCCTTGCGCCACCCTCACCGCCGTCTCGCGGAATGTCAAAACCCTCGACGACAAACAAGACATTACTATCACAGAAGACATGCTCCCGGTCACCCGCTCCAATCCCAACATCTTCGCACCGGGCGAAGACACGAGAACCCGACATTCAACATTCTCCCGACATTTCAATTCACCCAGCCTTGGCACCATCCACCACCTCCTCTCCGCTTCTGCTTCTGCCAGCGATGTTCCCAATAACAGTACAACCTCGCGTTCGCTGCCGCAAGCGCACCAATACGCTCTCCGCAGCCCACGCGAGCACGAAGCGCTACGGCGTGTATACTCCCGGCAAGATCGACTTCAGCCCGGTCGTACCGCAGGAAGACGCGAGCACGCGCATCGCCTCGACATACTCGCTCGGCGCGCTTCTATCTGCATACTCGTATGACTCGCTCCCTTCGATGTATTCGCAAGAGTCGTTCGTGACCCTGGGCGACCGAAGCGGGACGCAACCGTTACGTGTCAACACCAAGATGAGAATGTTGCAGGGACAAGGCGCTGGGGTACAGCCGCACGCAATTGTGGTGCAGCTTATTCGAGATGTTGATGAGGCGATTGTTGGGTGGATCTAGAAGATGAACTATTATCACAATCCTTTGATTATTCTTTTAGAGGGAAGACTCTGAAGACAGATGAATTCGAGACCATATCTTTCTTCCGGTGTCTATTACTGAATGTGTGACTGCTTCGTGGTTTCTACCTTTTCGGGTTACGAGCGTAGTGGCCAGATTAGGGTTGCATTGCGCGCTCACGTGAACCCTGCTCTTCCTGACCCACCTTCCATATACTATAAATTGGCCAGTGCATGTCGGCCACCCCATCAACCGCACTCTCTTTCGTACCTACCACCAGTCCACCCACATCCTACCCAACAATGTCCTCGCTCTCTCGTTTTTTCAGCTCTCCTTAGATTCTACTTCGGAGACTCGCTCTCCCGTCTGTTGTCCTTGGTCTACCGCGGCAAAATGAACGGGTCCGTAGACTCCTCCTCGAGCATTGTTGGTAAGGATCCACACTTCTATTCTATGCTCGCGTCCTGATTCAGTTCCGACTCAGACTCACAGACCTTACCACCGACACGGAGTCTGCTGCGTTCAAGCCCGACGAAGGTTCATCCTCAGGCGCGATCTCCCAACTCCTCGACGCACTCGAGTCTAGCCCCGACACAAACGAGTTCACCAGGACAGGACCTCCTTCCGTGCAGCCGTCGACTACGATCCTTGATGCTCTCCCCTCACTCCCCTGCATAATCAGCTTGCCCGAGCCTCGTCCCCGCTCGACATTCCCCCGTCGTCTCTCTGTAAGCAGGACTTCGGCGCCCCGAGTAATCTCTATTACGACTGTCGTACGCTCGGAGACGCCACGAACTTCAGAGACTTCGACCAAGCCAAGGGCGCGAAACTGAACACCGAAGTTAAGCCCTGGAAAGCTCTCAAGTCCAAACAGCCCAAGTCCCGTCGTCGTCGTCCTGCCATGGCCACTGTCAAAGTCGGAACACGAACAAAGCTTCGGTCCTGGCTCAGGCTCGCAACTGGAGTAACCAAGTTCAGGCCCTCCCGGCGTCACTCTCCTCCCGGTCCCTCCGCTTCCCATCGATCTCCCCGTCTTGAGCGCTCGCACCGTCACTCGGCACCACCTGTCCTCGTTACCCGCCGACAAGTTGAACCTACAGGACCGTCTTTCCGCACTCTTCAAGGAAGCGAAAGACACCATAGCAGCTCTGGATGAGGAAACGAACGCGAAGAGAATCAAGGAGGAGGGGCGCAAGCGAAGTGAGTACAGTGGGAAGACCTGCAGGCAGGATGTCCGCAAGTTCGGCACCATCGCACTCAAGGAGGGGCGGGAGGAGAACTTCGTTATTGGGGAGGACAGCGAGGAGGAGGAGGAAGTTATAACCACGGCGCCGCGCACCTCACGCCAGGAACGCACGACCGACATACTCCCACCGTCAACCCGAGAGTTTGAACCTCGTTCGTCGATTTCCGCGTCGGCGTCGATGGAAGCCCTTGCCAGCATCAGCACTCGGTCGATCAGCGATCTTTTCAACACCCTCGACGCTGTTATGACAGGACCGACCTGGCTGCGCGTCCTCTCCCACTCGGACGATATCACGCGGCGCGCCAACGATTCTATCGTTTGAGGATCCCCACTCTGACCTTGGCTTGCAGCATACTCAGAAAATACAAAAACACGGACCCCCTCGTAAAATACAACATTTGTAAAAAAAAAATTAGGGACGTACGTGCGTAAACTGTACAAAAGGCAAAAAACATTATATAACTGTTCTCAATTCTGTGGTGGCGGCATGGGATTCAGCAGCGGTGAACCGAGAGAACACGGCGACATTCGTGACGCAAAAAGAAGAGAAGAAAAATCGGCTTGCAATTCGAACGCGAAGCTGTTCCTGCCCATGCGTCATTTTGACGTCCAGATAATTTATTCCGTCCCTTCGAACACCGCAACCCACCCATCCATGGTGCCCACACCCTTCATCCCACCCACTCTGTCCAAACTCGTCTGTACCGCATCCCTGAAGGCATAAATTACACCCTTCTCCCTATCATCCCCGACAAACGTCTCCACCTCCTCCGCAAACCGCGCCCGCACCGCATGCTCCGTCTCCCACCGCCCGTCGTACACGCCGGCCCCGGGCGTCACCAGCGCCTCCGTCCCCGCCTGCAGCACGAGCCCCGCCTCCGCCGCCAGCTCCTTGATCCGCGCGGGCGAGACGACGGTGCGCACGTTCGCCTGTGGAGGTCGACGGGGGCTTGCGGCACTCGAGCGCCGCTTGCACGAGCACAGCGAGGATGTGGGTCGTCCCGCTGGTGCCCTCCGCGCAGGAGAGGCTCCATTCTGCGATGCAGATGCGGCGCGCGCGCGTGGCGAGGGCGCGGAGCGTCGTGAGGATGAGGGCGGGGGAGGCGAAGTACCAGAGGCTGTGTGCGAGGACGGCGACGTCGTAGCGCGGCGCGGTGGGGTTTGCGCTGAGGAACGCGAGCGGTTCGGATTGGATCCAGGTAATGCGTGAGCCGAGGGGCCCGGCTGAGATGGTGTCGTGCGCCTGGCCGAGGGTTTTTGGTGCACCTAGGGTGAAAGTGATTAATTTTCGATTTTCCGCTTCGAGGTTCGGGCGCACCGTAGTCGAGAGGGCCGGGGTCCACCGCGTCAACGTGCCCTGTCTCACCGACAGGCCTCTGCGAGCGCGAGGGTGGTATCGCCTTGGCCGCACCCCAGCTCCAGGACGCGCGCACCCTTGGGGATTGGCCACCGTGCTATGAGGTCAAGGCGATATTGCGCTTGCGGGACACTTGACGTGGGTCCATAGCCGGAAAGGCTTGCAATCTTCTCCGCCAATGTCGCGGGGGGAGTTTCTGAAGTGCTCATTGCTGGGAGCTAAGGAAGAAGGAAGAAGGCATTTATAGTTGAGTCTGAGTCACATACGGAGCCGGTCTGGTATTCTGTTCTTACTGAACCGAATTGCAAAAGTCGGATCCCCGCAGATGGCCGATGGAGTCAGAGCGATAATAGTCGTCGGGGTCTTGGTAGATCGCAAACGGAACAAGAGCGGCGCCGGATATCCTGAAGATATTTTGGAATGGGAAGTAAATTTGAAGATACCTTGGCATAAACCCAAGAAGCGGGAAGGATTCGAAGAAGGGTTCTTCTTGTGAAATGCATGGGCTCGACTCGCGATTCGGTGTAAAATGGATCAATGCAGCAAACAAAATATTAGAGTCATGCCTGGCTAAGTACACTGGTAGCACCCTGCTCTGCGGAAATCTCAATGTCCCCGATACGCAGCCGTGTATATGGCTGCTTGTGCTGGATGAGTTTTTGGTACCCCTTTCTCCGCTTTTTCTTGAAGATAAACTCCATGGCGCCCTTGGTGTGCTCTACGACGGTGGCGTGTACACGCAAACCGCTGGATGGGGGATGACAGGGTTGCCGCGGAGAGTGTATTCGCGCGAGCCAAGCTCGTGGATGGCGGAAAGGGCCACGAGGTCGCCGACCTTGACGTCGCGTATGCGGGGGACAGTGAGAAGGTCGCGGGGGGTGAGGATGTGTTTTCTGCCGCCGAGGGTGGCGACTATGTATCTGGACGGCTGGGAGCGGATGAGCTCGAGGGCGGCGGAGGTTGAAGAGGGTGTAGCAGAGGCGCTGCCAGTGTGAAGTAAACGGCGAACACTACATCGGACTAGAAAAATGAATAGCCGCGAATAGAGGCCAGAAAAGACTCACTGGTCCTCGCAGTCGCGCCCAACATCGCGGAGACGGTCAAAGCAAGGTCAAAGGATGTTGTTTACCTGTGACACCTTCCGTTTTCAGACTTGACCTCTCCTTGTACTTACTCCACGCGATGTTTTCAGCAAACGCGGCACAGACTCGCGTCCTAGACATTCCAGAACTACTCGATATGATTTTTGGTTTTCTCGACGAAAGTTCAAATGCTTCAAACGCGTCGGTTTGCAAGCGCTGGTCAGACATCGCGTTGGATACCCTATGGCGCGACCTCGACGACTTGTACCGTCTCTTTCGCATCTTGAAACCTCTTAAACAGGCCTGAAGAGTATCCCGACAGCCCTTATGTGCGATTCTGCAAGCTTATTTCCAACTGTCACTCATAAATTTCAGGCCTTCACGAACCCACCTGACGCCGAGGACTGGCAGAGACTTGAAAAACGTTACAGCCGACGCGTTCGGCGTTTAACTTACCAGGCGGAAGGGCGACCGCGCATGTGCCCGACCGCGTTCGAGGATGTCGCTCGCACACGCACGAGTCTAAACATCCTTCCGAACCTGAACACGCTTGTATGGGATGCGGCTCCCTCCCTGGCCGTGATCTTCATGCAACCCACAGTCAAGAACTTTGGTCTCTGGCTACCGCCATTCACCCCACCGGAATCGTCCCTCCCCGTTCTTCCGCGACGTCGTGTCGCGGATGCCCCATCTCACCACCTTGGATATTCGCACTGTGGTGCCTATGAGTGACATGGAGGACAGTATGGTGTTCCTTCTTCAGAGTCTCCCCAAGCTTCGCAAGGTCGTCACTCCTCGGTACTTGGTCACCTACACGCATTGCGGAGACCCTCCAACACCTCGAGGATCTCGGCACTATCGAGTTCCAGTACGCTTCCGAACAAGGATGCGGTGACCCCGTCGATACTCAGGTCTTTAGGCCTACCCTCAAGACGGGGGCATTCCCGTCGCTGTTCGATTTGTCGTTGACATGTCCCGTCGCGGATTGTATTTCTTTAATGAAGCAATCCTCCGCTCCAACCAACCTCACGGCCTTTTATGTCGACTCGCCGCTGATCGAGTCTCCTGCGGCCGTGCACGACCTGCTTACCGTCTTGGTCGAAACCTGCCAGCTGCTCGAGACTCTGGGAATCGTCACTCTGGTCAGTAATGATGAGCCCCTCCAGGCTCTCTCTGACATCTCGAGTACGGAGCGCATCAGTTACTCGTCCCTCCGGCCGATCCAAACTTTCCCTAACCTCACAATTTTCGAGCTCGCACACCAGTTCCCCCTGGATCTGAAGCTCGAAGACCTCGAGCAACTCGCAGCGATCGTGGCCCTCGCTGCGGAAGCTCGTTCTGAACCACGAGCCCGTCGTCGCCGAGCAATCCTCCTTGACACTCAAAGCACTCATTCCATTCGCCCAACACTGCCCCGAGCTCCAGGAGCTCGGGCTGTTTATCAACGCCTCCACAGCCGACCTGCCCTCGAGCTACCAGACCAACCCCCCGCAGTTCAAACCCTTCGCGAAGCTCCGGCGCCTATCCCTCGGCGTGTCCCTCGTCGCGGACGAGGGCGCCGTCGCGCTCTTCCTGAGCCAGATATGCCCGCTCAACGTGCACGTCGAGTATGGCGTCACCTGGGACATGCAGGGGCGCGAGGAGAGCGAGCTCTTCCAGACCATCGCGCGGCGCTGCGCCAAGTGGGCAAAGGTCGCGGAGCTGCTGCCGCTCCTCACGAAGATGCGCATGGAGGAGCGCGAGCGGACTCGGCTTTTGATGGCAGAGGTGAAGGACCTGCGGATGCGCAGTGGGGTGCTCATGGACAGGGCCGCCGTTACTGGCGGGCTTGCTGTGGGTCCGAGTACTAGGGACAGCTGCGTAACGCTATAAAATTTTGCTTTCTTTTGCTTTGCTAAAATGCTGTCGTTATTGCTATCGTTTATTTCCTCGGAAACATATGTTGTAGTACATGTACACTTGAACTACGGTGAAATGGGGTATATGTAGTCGCTCTCCAACCATTTATAAAGTTAGTGCGCAATCGACGACGCTGCGCCGAGGTCAGGATTATGCACCCAGCCAAGCAGCTCCTTCGCCTTGCTGCAATCAAAGAACCCCGCGTTTCCGCTCATAGGTCTTTCCCTCCTTGAGCGGCACGTCGGGCCAGTACTCCTTTATCAGTTCGCTGCTCTCCCCGTCGTAGGTCGTCTCAGCTGCGGCGATGAAAAACGCCTCAGACGCAGACGGCCATTTGTCGGTCGGCTGCGTGATGGCAAGCAGGAAGGCTTCCGCGGCGGAGTCCTGCTGGACGTAGCCCCAGAGATCGTTCTTGGCGCGTAGGAGGTCGAGTCCCTGTGCGGCAAAGGCCCGGCTGGGGACCGACCAGTGGAGGCGCAGGGAGGCGACGCGCATGTTTTTGAAGCGGCGGACTATGGTGTCTGGGAGAAATAAAAATGAAAGGCTGAGTGGGCGGTAGTACTTCGAATGTCGGGAAGATGGCTGACCGGCCTGGAGTTCCATTATTCTTTGCCAAGAGGAATCAGTCAGCATTGGGATGAAGCGGACATAGCACATGCACATACACTTTGGAAAGCCCATAAGGTTCATCGGGCAGAGTGGGGTGCGTTTCATCTATGGGGAAGAAGTCGAAGATCGGCTGTTGGCTGTAGACTAGTGTAATGGCGTTGACGGACGAAGCCTGAACGCGGCGTCGAAACGGGATGCTTGAAGTAATGATAGCGTACCTGTGCGATGCGATTTATTCCCAGCTTGGTCAAAGTTCAGTTAGCTTCAATTGGCCTGAATAATGGACTCGGATATACCTCCGCAGCAGCACGCAAGACGTTCCAGGATATCACGACATTGCTAATTTTGGTTACATTAGAATCACTGCCTCGCGTTCCGATTGACAACAAAATACCTATTGTGAACGACGACCTTGTAGTCTCCAGGCTGGGGGTACGCAGCGAGGTGAATGACTGCCTCGCAGCCCTGGAGCGCCTGCCAGGCCAAACAATCACAGTTGGATGCGCTCGCAACAGTAAATCAAAGGAGACCAAATGCCTTCAGCGTTTCATTGTAGTCCCGCAGGTCGGCCTGGAGGAACGTGAAATTGCTTCCGAGGTCGCGGTCGTCGGCTGTAGCGAGCGCAGAATGGTCGACTCCGACGACGTGGTATCCGCGTGCGAGTGCCGCAAGCACGACGCGTTTCCCGACGCGGCCGTTTGAGCCTGTGACGACAATCTTCCGCAAGGCGGTGGCGCCAGCACTTGTGTCCATTGGCGGCGCCCGTTTGAGATAGATGAAGAGCGATGAGGCGACAGTGAGCAGCAGGAGGAGCAGCAGTTGGCGGAGCCGGAGTGGTCCCATTCGCGATAGCTTCCAAGGATTAGGTCAGGCCGACGTAAACAGGCAAGACAGACAGACTTCAGCCGCTCTTGGGATGCTCAGTCGAATTGCCCTTGGGTTGAGCGGTCCAAGCGACGTTGATTGATGGCTAGATGGCGGTAAGAATCATGATGTGATGCGACATCCCCATTCGGCGGTAAGTTGTTCGTTACCTCCAGCATGGCCGACGCACGTTCTCAACAGCTTGGCCCCTGTTAATCCTGCTGTATACACTTGATGGCAGGGTGAATGTGAAATTCAGGAGTGTACCCCCGGCTCCCGGTGCCATACTTAGTCGACTAAAATGCAGCGCAGCCGCGAGCCTTTCGTAGGGTTCCACATGATGTATATATAGTGTACAATTCTAGTTGTCACCAAGAGAGCGATTACATCCATAGATTAAGCACACAGGAAAAAACCGGTACAATGATAAGATACGAGGTGAGGTAGAGAAGATGAAAGAATCCAAATCCCGGTCCCCGTCATTAGACGCGTCTACCCACAACAACACCGTCCTGGACCTCGACCTTTGTCGTCGGGGGCCGCACGAAGCCCTCCTGGTTCTCGTTCGAGAGCTCCTCGAGCGACTGCTGCTTCGTCTCGGGCAGCAGCAGCGTCGAGAAGATGCCCGTGAGCATGAAGAAGGCCAGGATTTCAATGCTGAAATGATGAAGCGAATCAGTTCTGCGTTGCTCCGGCTCGAGAGCAGGCTTACATGTGCTTGACGAATTTGTTGGTGCCTCCAATGTTTACCATCCTAGAGAAGCCGACCTGCGCGACGATGGCGCCGAGCTTCCCGCTAGCAGCAGAGATACCGTGGCCGGTGGAGCGGTAGCGAGTGGGGAAGATTTCGCCCGGTATAACGAACGTAGTGGTGTTGGGGCCGAAATTTTGGAAAAAGTTGGTCAGGCAGTACAGGAAAACGAACGCGTTCTTCCCCCCGGTAGTAGCGATGAGCTTGTCGTAGCCGAAACCTGTGGTCCTTTAGCACGGAGCGTGGTGTCGAAAAACAACCAAAGACGAACCCATGATGACGAACAGGATGGTGAGCATGGTGAAACCCATGAGTTGAATGGGCTTGCGGCCCCAGGAGTCGATGAACAGGAAGGACACCCAGTACCCGGGAATGAGACCGGCGACAGAGATGATCAAGTTGCCGACGGTCACATTGTGAAGGGTTTCGTAGACACCGAGGGTCCCCTTCGTTGGGGGAGTACCTAGTCACCCAGCGTCAGACTCGGCCCTAAAAATTAAGATAGTGGGGAGTACGTACCGAAACCAATAGCCTGTAAAATTATGGAACTGTTTAGGCCAAGTCCGTAGAAGGCGATCTTCGGGATCCAATAAGTTGTGAACAAGGGAATAACACACGGCTACTCACGTCCAGAGCGAACCAAGAGTAGGCCGTGCCGAGGAGGATCTTGCCGTTCTCCCATTTGCCGAAGTAGGCCGTGAAGTCAGCCCAGGAGGCACGAGGGGCGTCGGCGCGCTGAACAACAGCGTCGGGGTCGTGGTTGAACTGGCCAGTGGTGAGAACGCCGTTGATGTCTTCGGAGGCCTGCGTGATGTTGCGTTCGATATCCATGGTGAAACGCGGGGTTTCGGGAATGGTGAGGCGGAAGTAAAGAGCGACCACTCCGGGAACGCAGCCGAGACCGATGACAATACGCCACATGTAGTCGACGTGGTTGAGGTGGTTCACGTCGGGGTCGGCGATGATCTTGTTCTTGTAGGCGACGGTCACGATGAAGGAGACTAAGACGGCGGCGAAATTGCCCCAACCCTGGGCGGCGAATACGGCGGTCATCATGCGACCGCGAATACGGGTGGAGGCAAACTCGGACGAGATGGTAGCACTGAGAGGGTAGTCGCCGCCGATGCCGATGCCCATCTGCGGCCACGTTAGTGGACTAGGTCGATAACATCCAGAAAAAAGAGACTTGCCAGGAAACGCCAAACAACGAGGACACCGACAATACTGACTGCGTGGTTGCCAGCGGAAAGGGCTTGTGCAAAAGTACCAACGATAATGATCATGAGCTCCACGCCGTACATCTTTTTGCGACCAACGACATCAGCCAGCCAACCGAAGAGCAATTGGCCGCAGAGAGTTCCGACGGGGGTTGCGACCTTGACACCGAGATCCTGGTTTATGTTCAATTTTGCGGCGGTGCCGGGTGTCTCTGAATTATTTTTGTAAGCAGGCGAAGAGTGACAAGGGGAATATTTCGTACGGTGACCATAGACATAGCCCAGCATTGTGGCGGCAATGTTGATAGCGAAGATATCGTACGCGTCGGTGAAAAAACCAATACCTGAGAAGCTACTTAGAATTGAACGGGGACTGGGAAGATATTTGACAAACCGGCCACCATGCAGACCTTGACATGGAACCAACTGCAACAAAAAATGGGCATTGGATCGACGCAAGCAGGGATGGACATACGAAAAGGCGGCATTGTCGACCTCTGCGAGGGCAGCACGACGACGCTCGTCGAGTACATAGTGGACATCGGCACCTTGAGGGAAAGAGCCGGTGGAGGAGGCGGCTTTCTCTGCCATCGTTGAAGAAAATAAAGGTGGGGGATGGTGGGTCCCTCGCCGAGATGGAATATCACATATAAATACTGTTGCGCCCCCGACTGTAGACCGCACGTTCGTGGAATTGAGAACTGATGGCCGATAGTGTTCGGATGGAGATATTCCGTGCCCTTTTTTAGAAACGTTCGCACAGGAGGCTGTGCAGCCAAGAACCTTGAACAGGCACCACAGGCACGGCACCTCGAATGGACCGCCGACTCCGCTCAATCGCACTATACAAGGAGTTGCACCGTCTCGGTAGAGAGCACGACCCAGCGTCGGTCTGTCTGTCTAGCCGTCCGGCCAATCTTGGTTCAATTGTATTGTCCAGTTATAACTTTCACGGGAAACTGCGGAGGCTCTTTCAGAGTGCGTTGAACCTGTGCCTGAGAGTGACTCGCGGTGATATTGGCGCAGAGAACCGAGAGTTAACAGATCCAGTCGAGATTGAACGTGCATTCCAGATGTGCGAATACATCAAGCAGGGTATGGTACATCCCGACATTGGGCTAAGTGCTGATAGTCCCAAGAAACGCTTGCACTCTATAGCCTGCGCAAGTATCGCCATCTCAGACGGGTGTATCCGCCAAGCAGCTGATATTCCGGGTGCGGAGACAGTGGCGGTTCAACAGCATTCTAGCCTTGTGCGGTCGACAGCATTGACAACCTATTTATCCTCGAATGCTGTATTCTATAATTAATGAGCAACGTGAACACAAAAAAGGGGGCTGCTACGCCTTTGAAAACAAACAAAGGCTACACGGCTGTTATGATGCAACGCCGTCGCCTTTGAAACAAACACAGCGCTTCGCTTCCCGAGTCACCAGTCGCTCGTTTACAACACCAGGGCCTCTACTGTAAGCGTCGCACGTCCATAGACAGCGCCGCCCACAGAGACAACCGCCCACTCCCCCAGCATGCCTAAGGTCCGTTCATCAAATCTCATCTACCCCGCATTTATCTCATGCACTTTGTAGAATAAAGGAAAGGTACGCATGCCCACCGTTTGTTGCGCGCGATGGGAGATTCATGTCCGGCTAGGGTGGAAAAAATCGGAGACGTGGCAAAAACGAGAACGACGACGACAAGCGCGAGCTGGTCTTCCGTGAGGACGGGCAGGAGTACGCCCAGGTTATCAAGATGCTGGGGAACGGCCGTCTCGAGGCCCAGTGCTTCGATGGCGAGAAGCGCCTTGCCCACATTAGAGGGAAGATGCGCAAAAAGGCACGCCCACCCCACCCTCCTCCGACGACCCCACGCTAATACGCGCCTTGTGCGATTCAGGTGTGGATCAACCAGGGAGACATCGTCTTGCTCTCCCTCCGCGACTTCCAGGATGACAAGGCGGATGTCATCGTCAAGTACTACGGCCGACGAGGCCCGGAACTGTGAGTCCCGCCTCGGCTCCGTGTTTATATCCATAAACTGATCCGACGTGTTTCAGTGAAAGCGTACGGCGAGCTGCCGGAGAACGCCAAGATCAACGAGACCGACACGTTCGGCGAGGAGGACGGCGAGTGCACGTTCGAGTTCGGGGACGATGACGGCGATTTGGATATCGATGATATCTAGTCCCTCACCCACTGCTGTGTTTTTTTTCCTGTTTTCTCCGTTCTATGTGCTACAGCTGTATCGATGACTACACATACTGTTATGATCCATCTACTTTTGTCTTACCGGATTATAGAACCAATGTATCATCGCGGTCCACGAATAAGCGAGTATCGGGACTAATATGCGTCGTGTATGCATCCCAATAAGCGAGTATAGGGTAAAGTTACCTCCAAACTCATCGCATGAGCATTTGCAGAGTCTGAATATCCGGCACGCATCCCTTCTCCTGCATAAAATACTCGGCGATATCCCGCGCCTTGGCCTTCACAGCCGCCTTGAGCATCTCCTTCGTCACCTCCACCCTGTCCTCCAGCCGCCTCTTCTTCGCGCCGCGCCCCCCGCCCGCCTCCGCGCGCTCGACGAGCATACGCACGAGCGGGAGCTTCTTCTGCCGCACCGCGACGAGCACCGCGAGCCCGCGCTTGTGCGCCGGCGACGCGCCGTGCGCCAGCAGCAGCCGCACGAGCGGGACGAACTCGGCGTGCACCGCGCGCGTCAGCGCGTAGCCCTCGTGCGCGTTGGCGTCGGGCGGCGCGATGCGCGGGGAGGCGTACAGGTAGCGCAGCAGCGGCAGGGGGGCGTCGGCGTCGGTGTACGGCCGGTCTGTCCGCGGCCCGAGCGCGCGGAAGAGGCGCCGCGGGAGCTCGGGGGCGGCTTGAGTTGGTGGGGGACGGTGGGGCGGCGAGGGGTTCGGCCGTCTCTGAGGGCTCTGGCTGGCCGCCAGAGGGCGAGGAAGGTAGGGGAGGGTGTCTCTTCGCGGGCCGACGCAGTCGCGTCGGCCGGCCAGGTGCGGAGCACGGCATCCAGAACCGTTACGGAGCAGAGAGGAAACCGCAGGATCTTGGATACCACGTCCGAGAGACGAGCCTCATCGGGCTCGAAGTGGCTCAAAATATATTGAGCACGATAAGACGGGGGAGCCGCGTTGAAGATAGTATACAACCGCCTGCTTGTTATGGGCAAGGCGGTAGACAAAGAATACAGATGGACTTCATAAAGAAGCTGCGGTGGGTTAGAGAAAAGGTCCCAAGAAGGAAAACGACTCACCTCTACGGGAAGGTCCTCCAAGCCAGTCATATACTCATCTCACAACCGCGAGTGAGAGTCGCAAGAAACGAAATTTGCGATCACATGCCCTCGCCGCGGCGAGCTGGCTTTGGAATCAGCCTTGGCGCGTCCACCATTTCGAACTTTCAGCCTGTTCCTCCAAGCATGTTCTATCCACCTAATGACCCTCTAAGACCGAGCACCCCTCCTAATGCTTCGAACCCTGCCTCCGTTCCTAATACTCTAGATACGCTCAGTCCGGGCCTGAGCTCGAGCTTCCCTCACTCGTCTATGGGAGGCGAAGTACATAGAAGACGCATTTGTTCATGCCGCACATGGGATGCGCGGGAAGTATACTCTGGTCGATGTAAAGACTTTCTTAAATTACCTTCCAAACCCGTCTACGACCATGCCCAGTGTCGACAAGAAGCAGTTTCGCGAAGGTGCCCTCCCCCTGCGAAACGGAGATGTACAAGCCACTGGTGAGTTCCAGTTCAATCTTAGTTGCAATAGCCTTGAGCTCAGACACAAAAACATCCAGATTTCTGCGCTGCGTCCGTTTTTGAGGCCTGGTTGGACGGCGGTGGATACTTCGAACTCGGCGGACCCGAATCCGAATGTTTTCATGGGACATTCCATTAAACCTGATATCACGATCTACTCCGACCAGCCCGCATCCAACAACAACCTATGCCGCGCCTCCGATATGGAATCTTTCCTCGAGGTCAACGCTTTGCGCATGTACGAGCCTTTCGGTAATGCCATCGACGAGCTAGAGAAATCATCGGGTTATGCACGCGATACCCGTGGCCAGCTTGCTACGTACTTTGCTGCCATGCATGCAGCCCAGCATCGCGCGCATAGCTTCGGTGTCGTTGTAGTCGACGACACCTGCCGTCTCCTTCGGCACACCCGCAGTGGGACGACAACCACTGAGTCCTTCAGATACGCGGAAACTACACACTTGCAGACATTTTTCTGGCGCTTGTCGCACGCGGAGGCCAAGGAGCGCGGTACCGACGTGACGGTCACCCGTGTAGCCGCAGGGGCTTGGAGGGTGTGCGCGCTGCCCTGGAAGCGCGGCCCAACGACCCCATGTACCGGGTGACCGTTGGTCCCCACGAATACTTCGTGCCCGACGCATTCACTCGCAATCACCTCTGTCCTGTTGGTCGCGGGACGCGCTGCTTTGTCGCCGTCCGCAGCGACACCCTTCAAAAGTGCTTGCTCAAAGATACTTGGCGGCTGGCTGGGTATCATCCCGAGCACGAGGTCTACGAGAAACTGCATCAGCATAGAGTTCCCAACATCCCGGGTGTGCTCGACTCGGGGGATGTAGGCCACACGTGCGGCTATCCCCCGGAGGGAGGCTGGAGTGTACCCGCGAACGCCACGATCCGGGAACACATTCACTACCGAATTGTGTTCGACGTTATCGGTGAACCTCTCAGCTCTTTCGAATCCACCTATAACCTTGTCAGTTGCATGCGCGACGCGTTCCAAGGTGTGTAGCTTTTGAATCATTTCTGGTTGAATTTGTGTTGATTGATTTGCCAGCACACCACATCGCATACACAGCTGCGAAGGTGGAACACCGAGATATTTCCATCGGAAACATCCTCGCGGTCAAGACGGCCGGCATTTATCGCGGGCTCTTGATCGACTGGGAGCTGGCGCGATTCGAAGATGATCAAACCTCGAAAGCTTATGAGAGAACTGTACGTGACAAGTTCATTTGCAAAGTGTCCTCACTGTCTCTAGGGCACACGGCAATTTATGGCTGCACGATTGTTCGACGATCCGCTTCCGACCCGTAACGTGGGCGATGATATCGAGTCATTTGTTCTTCTTCTTTTCTGGATTGCTGTCCGGTATGCCCGAACAAAATGTCCGACGAGAAGCGGTCCAGTTTTTTGGAACAATTCGAGAACCCTCAATCGAAGAGGAACCTTATTATCAGTTATCGACAAAGTGCGCAAGGCCTCCAACTCGAAACTCCAGGACTCCTTGCCTTTCTCGCCAAGATCGGACGTGGATACGTGGATCGGTACGAAGTGCCAAACTCGCTCGACGACCGGCAAGAAGCAGAAGAATTGGCAGTAAGCAGCTCGCTCTAGAAAAGCATGACTGGCTGCTCAACATCTTTGAGACCGCCTTGAATAACGAGGTTTGGAAGGCGACCAAAGACGCTGCCCGGGTCAATGCCATCAAGCGTGTGGAGGCAGCGAAGAAACGGAAAATGGACGCTGGCGCTGAGTACGTGATTGTGGATAGGAACAAGAGACGGTGTGGCGGCGAGGACCATAGCTAGACGGCCCAAGTTCGTCTGTCTGAAGCCCCGAACTCAGACTGAGTCGATTGTGTTGTATGTACGTGATGTAAACCTCGTTTTATGAACCAGGCGTTTGCAAGGCGTCAACATTCTTGCCATTTTCTCCCTGTCCCAGGTCTTCGAAAGGAATACATAAATTCACAATAATGTTACATCGGATCTCCAATGCTGGAAACAGTTTTCGAAATACCACAAGTGCGTTTCCCACAAAATAGTCCCAGATTCTACGGGCTGGAATCGAGGTTCACGTTCCCGCCCCATTGCTCGTCGTCGTCTGACCCCGCACCCATCCACGGGCCAGTGTAGCCACCGACATCTGCATCCAGCAAGTCCTCCACGCCCTGCATATGGCTCTCCACGTCCAACTGCGACTCGTAGCGCATCGGAAACCCAAAGTCGTCCGGCTGCCCGAACCCGCGCGCGCCGCGCTCCGTCGTCCCCATACTCTCGCTTCCAAGCATGCCCATCGGCTGCGTCGAGGCACCGATAGGGTCGAACGGCGCGCCGTTCGAAAAGTCCGGCATGTCCATGCTGTTGGGTTCCTGCGGCGACTCGAGCGAGTTGGAGTCGGCGATGGAGGAGAGGGACTTGGTCGGGGACGCGGCGGCCGCGCCGGTATGGTTCGCGTTCATCTTCTCGAGGGTCGCGTCCCAGTTGATAACCGCGGCACCGATGCGCGTCTCTGTCCCGCGCTGACGCAGTTCCTCGGAGGACCGCGAGGTGCTGCGAGCCTCCTCTGGGGATTTAGACGCGGATTAAAGCTCAGCGCAGGCTTGGCCTTGGCCTTTCCCTTCTCTTTCGATTTTGCCTTGCTTTTTCTGCTTTTGGGCAGACGCAGCAATGAGGTCTTGGAGCTTAGGAAGAGTGTTTCGCGGAGGAGTGTAAGGCATTTTGGAGGCGGGTTTCTTGGAGGGCGGGGACGCTGCAGGAGCAGAACCGCTCGCTGGGGGAGAAGGATCTGTACGAAGCTTTTTGGCAGCGGTGTTGGGCGTTGGAGAAGAGGACCGGGCACGTTTGAGTGGCGATTCCATGGGCGCGGACGGCCATAGACACGGGGATTTTTCGTCGGCGAAGAGAAAGGAGTTGAAGACGATGAGATAGTGGGCTTGGATGGCCCAGGCAGGTCAATATATTTCGTTGGGGGAGAGAGAATGGGGGATGAGGACGGTACAAGCTCGATCGGAGAAGGTTTCTGGCGCGTGACCGGGGTGGAGGTATTGAGGTTGGAGGGGAAGGATGGCGGGAAAAGAGCCTGGTTAATGGTCAACATCGTACCAATGCGACGAAACAAACCAACCTCTTGAACTTCTGCAATGACCCGAGTGCGCGAGTTTGGCGGACGCGAGATGTAGCGCTCTTGGAGGGCAATTGTTTCCATCAGAGGGGGGGCAATGGCTTCTTGGGCTGAATAGGCGACGGGATCCGGTACCTCGTCGAGCATCGGAGACGAGTCAGGCATTTGATCGTCGAGGTCAGTGCCGAGGTGGCGCTTCCAAGTCTCGACCTTCTCCTTCAACAACCGCTCCTCCTCCTGCTTCTTTTCCAGCAACGGCTGCTCCCGCTTCCGTTTCCTCTCCCAAGCGAGCCATTCGTCCTCTGTTTCGGCCAGCAGCCATCCCTCTGGCGGCTCCAGTGGGACTGCAGTCTGTTCTGGTGTTGATGTAGCGATAATTTCCCTTGGCCGTTCCTGTACGCAGCAGGTTGACGAGAAGCCCCCACTTGCCGCTAGCGGGGTTCCCGTTTGTGGCGTTGTACGCGTCGACGACCCTTTGGCGAAGGGCGTTGACACGTTCTGTGTTTTCCGGACGAGGTGTCTGTGGGACCTCCTCCATCTGGTTCAGTGCGACGTGGGCGTGGAAGAGCTTTTCGAGGTAGGCGGATGGCTGCTGTGGCTTGGAGGATGTGGGACGGGTGGATTCGGACGAGGAGGGGGATTCGTAGAATTTGGCCGTGTACAGAGTCTTTGTGACACGTTTAGACATTTGTTTAGCGCAGAATGGACAGCAGGAGCGACATGCGAGAGGACAAGATGTTAATTGGGTGGCAGTGCCACTCATCAAACAACACGGTCACGCGAGTTGCACGCTACCTCATTAATCCTCATCTGACTCGATCTCAACTCTAGTCTCTTGCACTGACTTCCCACTCGCAACCTCGTTCTGAATCTCAACTCTCAACATGGGAGGCAGCGCATTCAGTGCCACTCTACCAGCCTCGGCTTTCCCCGAATCCCTCCTGCCGTGTACCGTGCAGTCAAAGATCGTCTCACACCCCGTCTTCTAGCTATCTATTCCATCGTATCCACGCCTTATGAGGCGCCCGAAAAAGAATGACCACGGAGATCTCGATTTTCTCGTCTGCGAGCCGCTTACTGGTGCGGAAGTGCCGCACGAGAAGGTTCAGGCGCTGTTGGACGCGAAATATGTCGTCCCCATGCCGGGAAACAGGACCTCCAGCTACGCGGTTCCTATCGATGACGGTGAATGGGCCAAGCTGGGACACGCAGCGGAGGAAGAGAAAGTCCGCCGCCAGGCAAAGGAGACTGACAATCAGGGGGACATCTTCTATCAGGTCATTCCTCGCGTTGACTATCGCAAATGCGAGCTAACATGCTGCCAGGTCGACGTGCATGTGTGCGCTGACAAGGCCGAGTGGGAGCGCATCCACTTCTTCCACGGCTATGGCGACCTCGGTATGATTCTGGGATTGGTTGCGCGAAACAAGGGCCTGGCACTGGGCAGCAAAGGCTTGAAGGTCTTACTCAATCTTTACCTTCACCACACATACTCATCTTAATTCTACGCGACAGATTCCGCACCCCCCTCGCCCTCCTTTCGACCTCAGCGAAAACATGGAAGAGATATCCAGTACATGGGCCTGTCGATGGCGCGCTGGAACGCCGGCTTCCAGACCAAGAACGAGGTCTTTGAATGGGTCGGCGCGTCCCCGCTGTTTGACCCCGTACGCTTCCGGACCGAGGGTCGGGAATCAAAAAGGTCAAGCCCGAGCGGAAGATGTACGCCGCAGTTTGTTGAGTGGGTAAGGAGGAGCAGCAGCAGGGTAGTGCCGATTCGGCCTCTACTCCTCGCGGTGTTGGAGAAGGAAGAAACAGGTCCAGCATGCGCTGGAGTATTTCGGGAAGAAAGGAGCAGTGGGACACGCTGTGAACGCGAAGAGGTTGACAAGGCGCGGGTTAGGCAAGGATTTAGCGGGTCCAAGGTCAAGGAATGGACCGGATTGCCTGGGGAGCGATGGCAGGACTTGAAGAACATCATGGATCAGTGCGCGCTTGGGTTGGCGGCGAACCCTGGCATCCTCAAGATCCTCGACGAAGCAGGCGAGGAGGGTATAAGGCAAACGCGTTCTACAGGCCAGGAAAGCTGGGCGTCACTGTGGAGGAGGTTGCTAAAATCACCGAAGGACTGGACGCAGTCACACTCGAATCCGAGTGAACATCGCTATTATCTCTACGGATTAACGGAATGTAATATACTTGTTGCTAATCTATGAAGCCACACCGACGGTCGTACAATCTGAGGCAGAAACACACTGTGCATGATTCCGCTGAGACACCACGGGTCTGCCATAAAAGGCCCCCAACCAACGATCCACACGCACGACCACATCCACCCCATCCAGCCCACCCACGCGGTCTACCAGTAATCGTCTCCAAAATCCCTCTAGGATCACGCCGACGCCCATCATCAAGAAGAAATACAGAACCCGGATATCCGTGCCTTTCCCCATACCCCACAGGCCCACCAAGTGCAGCGCACCCGACACCATGAATGCACCGAGGACACCGCCGGGACGTCCCGCCACTCGACTGAGCGGTTTGGCGCCGAGGGCGAGAAACTCCTGGCGGAATATTTGGTGCCATCGTGCAGCCCAGAATTCCGTGACAGAGGTCGCGAGCCACGGCGAGTCAACATGGGAGGCCACTGAGACGGGGGTTGGCCGAGGAGGGTGATTCCGATGACGGTGAATGCGTCGCTGCCGACTTGGATGGCCCCGTAGATGCACAGACCCACGAGGATGGTGAGGAGTGTGGCGCGGAGGTTTCGGACCAAGGGATCGGAGATGGCCATGTCGTAATTCCGCCGGTAGGAGCGAGGAGCTGGGAGAAGTAGTGGACAAAATCGAATCCTACGATATGAATAGCGAGGCATCTGCCGGTTGCAGCTAGATACGCCGAGGTCGGCGCCAATGGGCGGGTGTGGGCAGGTATCTTCATGCCGGCAGAGGAAATTCCAAGCCAACACCTCGAAGATTGAGAGTAAGATCGGCGGCGTCGAGAGCAAGTTGTCTCTCTTGGCGGCGCTGTGGGGTCAGCGAACTAAAAGTTCGGACAAGGGACCGCGTGAACACGGTGAACATAATCAGCTATGTGGCTGTCAGAGCGCGAACAGATTAAAAACGCGGAACGGACCACTAGGGCTTGATTCATGTACTCGAGCCTGGCGGGGTCGGTGGAGAGAAAGCTCTTGCAATGTCGAGCGTTACCGCGGCACGGTAAGCCATACAGCAGGTTATTGAAGCAAAGCCAGCCGATAGACGAATGTTTTGGGCCCCAGAATTGCCAGAACATTAGTAAGATAGTAGAGGAGCGGCTTCAAGTTGTTTGAGAATTAGACGCTAACGAGGAGAGAGAGGTGCCGGCCGCACCCGGAGGCAAAAAAAGTGTGGAATGAAGGACGCGAGAGTCAACGGCGAACGGTGTAGCCTAGAACACGGTTGAGTCTTAGTCGAGCAATTTTGTCACACTCACAGGGTTGACATATCCCAGAACGCCGTTGGGTTCAAGGCGAGCTGTTTCTCACTGAGCCTGATGACATGGCCGAGTTGTACGTCAAAGCGGACTGCTGAAACTTTGCGTTATACGTTATCCACCGTTAATATCGTTATAAACCAGATGGTTGTCAGCTGGGATACATGCAAACGCCGGGGTGGTGGGTCGGAGGAAGAGAATGAAATAGAATTTTTCAACTAGAGCTGAGAGCGTATCACGCCAAATAAGTAACCGAGGTCGGATAGCCGCTCCTTGTCCAGCATGTCTGCGTCCCCGACGTCCCCTTCCCACCCTCCCCCAATCCTCCCTGCAGTCTGCGCTGCAGATGAACTCTCCTGTCGAGAACGGCGCCGAACCAGAGCTCCAGCAGTCCGCTCGCAAACGCAAAAAAAGTAGCGCCGACGAGGGAACCGAGCCTCGCCGTCTTCGTCGTTCGCACGAGGCATGTTCCCGGTCGCAGTAAGAAAATAAAGATACGTCATTTATTCTTTCCTGGCGGTAGAGGATGGACGGGGGCTCGGTGGGAGGGAGGGGGGTGTTCTGCTCGCATGGCGGTGGGTCGATCGTCCCTGCGACATCGAATGGATTGCGCACAGAGTTGAACGCGCATGCGCATCGCTAGGCTCTCCGGAGCCAAGAGTCGAGGCGAGGAGGAAGAGGATCGTGGCAAGTCCCGCCGGGCGACACCGACGGCAACTTCCAGACAGTTGCGATTCTAATGATTCTGCTTTGATTTCTCTGCTTTTTTGTCTATTACTCCCTGAACTCTGTACTGACTCTTTGGGATGTTTACTGTGACTCCAAGCATCCCCGATGCACTGCTTGTGCATCTGCTGGTGTCGTTTGTGCCCAGGAGGATCGTCACCGCAACACTCTCACTCCTCGCGGCCATCTTGAGCGCATCGAGCTTCAGCTAGCTCAATGCCAGCTCCTTCTCAAGCGCCATATCCCGGGCTTTGAGCTGAACGACCTCGATGCTACTCTGACGCGCGAGGGAATCGAGGCTCAGCCGGGGTCATACGGGCCATATCCCACGCAGTACCCCACTCCGTATCCCCCAGTTGTCTACCAGCATGGCTATCCTATCCCTCCTGCGCCCCCAGGCGCCTTCAATCCCCACATCCATCCTGCGTTCCAACAGCCTTATCCCACCCACGGTCCTCCCTGCGGCTCCCGTCCGCTCGCTCCCCACAGACATCAAAGGACAGGATCCCAATAGCAATGACATGAGCGACCCGCGCGCATTGGCGAAAAATTTCGGGGTGTCGGCAGACATTGTTTCTGTTATCGGCGCGAACCAGGTCGACAAAGAAGACCTTGCTGTCGGTTCGTCGGGACTAACCTCGGGCCGCGACCGTTCCCTTACCGAGGCCTCCATTCCCCGCGATCCCGCCCACTGGGTCACCGTCACGTCCGCCGCGGCTCCAACGCATTTGCGCATCCGCCCCATATCGCGACCGTCGCCCCAGAGCTCCCCAACGCGATAGATATCTGGCTTCCCAAAGACCGCAAAATGGTCACCGCCATTGTCGACGTCTACTTTTCCCGCCTCAATATTCATCGTCCCGTCTTTGCACGCCGCGACTTTGACAAGGCTCTCGACGACCTGTATGAGGGTCAGATGGCAACTGCTCCCGATTCTCTCGTCCACCACGATCCCGGCTTCCTCTGCAGCTTCTATCTTGTCCTCGCTCTTGGCACCCTTAGCGACCTGAACTACCGGTCCGTCCACCATCAAATCGACGACTTCTACCCAGCAGCTGCTCGTCAAAAAGCTCATGCCGCCGGACTGGCCTGAGCATGACGAGTTCTTTGAGCGTGCCCTCAGCGTCAAGCCCGACCTTCGCGTCACCATTTCTAGTCTGCAGGCTCTCATCCTCCTGCACTGGTATCTCTATACCGAGGTAGATTCCTATTTTGTGTCAATTTTCTTAATCTGACCCATATATAGCGTCAAGGTCGCACGCTCTGGCGCCTTGTCGGCAGCCTTGTCAGGCTCTCCATCGAGCTCGGCCTGCACCACGATCCCACGACCAGTCGAACCCAACGACAAAGCAGCGTCTCTTCACCGAGGAAGAGTGCATCCTCCGCATCAACCTCTGGGGGATAATCCTCATCCATGACCGCGGCACCTCCATTCTCCTCGGCAGGCCCCTCGGCATCGCTCCGTCAGACTCGAGCACGCCGCGCCCCTCGCGCTCCAAGGGCCACTGCGACTTTTCCGAGCACTTTGAACTCAGCCACGCCGTTGCTGAGATCCAAGCCGATATTATCAACTCGCTCTACTCTCCGACGCGTCAGAAGGGTGACACCCTCATGCGCAATGCGACCCGTGTCATCAAGAGCATGTCCGAGTTCCGTCGCAGTCTGTCGGACAAGTGGCAGTTCTACTTTACTGGCACGGACGACTGGACGCTCGAGCAGAAGACGAAGCTTGTGCAGGAGATCAACGAGGATGAGGGCCTCACGCTCCTCAAGGTCGGGATTGCGCGGCTCCTTTTGCTGCGCGCGCTCTTCAGTTCGAACGAGCTGCACTATGAGCATAGGCACAAAGCGCTGATCGACGGTACGCTGTCATACATCCTTTCTTTCTTGCAAACCTTGTCTGACGTGCTGTACAGCGATCGTGACCGCGCACAATGTTATCATCTTCCACAGTCAGCTCATCCGTTTCCCGGATATCGCGTTCTTTACGTCGCCGATCCCGCTGCACATTGCGGCGATGGTCATTCTGTACGGCCAAATGTCCAACTGCGAGCGTCTCCCACGGCAGACTGCGATCGAGGACGTGTGGCTTGCGCTCGACATGCTGCCGCGCTTCCGCTGGCGCTGGGAGCGCAAGGACCTCAACGGCGGGCATCCCCTCATCTTCCAGCTCGCATCGCACGTTATGGGCGTTGACCTGCACGCCGTCAAGCCTGTTACTAACCCCGTCCTGCTGTCCGAGCCCGAGTGGGACGACGACCTGGGGATCCCCTCGCCGATGGCCGTCTCGCAACATACGTCCCCGACCCAACCAACTCGTATCCGCCCAAGGCGATTTACGGGCCGCAGCCGCGCATGAACGGCGGCGGTAGTAGCGCGCAGCACGTCGCAGCTTCGAACGGCGCGGGGGGTAAGCACCTTGTCGACATCCCGACGGGGCTGTTCTACCCGTTCTTCCCGGATGAGAACGGGAATCCACCTGTGTCGTCGCCGACCACGAATGGTGTGCAGGACCCGGGGTACGGGCATATCCTCGCGGCGGCGGCGACGCATGGCCAGCATGGATCGTACAGCGGCCAGGGCTCTCAGGACACGTTCATCTCCGAAGAGCGCAGCCCAACGATGATGCATCGCGCGCAGTGGGTAGGGAATAACAATATGGTTGGTGCTTTTGATTCATCTCATTGCGGTTCTGACTTTAAGCAGCATCAGAGACCGTACCCGGTCCCTCCCTCGGCCTGAAGATCTGAAAGCCTAGTCCTCCCTTATGCCCCCCTTCCCGAATGTCTCTTTGGTGTCCCGTTTTGTATTCTGTACATTGTATTCGTTCGTCTTCTATGCCCGTCTCCCTCCGTTGTACCAGTGAAGCAGATAGTTATCCCGTCCAATGTCACTCGTTGCAATCCCACAAGAAAGTTGATTCTCGAGAACGATAGGCATACAGCAAGATTAATATCGTACGTCCCCCAGTCGGGGCAAATCTAGAGATGGATGGATACATGGTACATACATGTCGTCTAGGTGATGAAAACAAATGCCAATCCCGATAATAAGCCAATAAGAACATGAACGGAGGGCACTACTTCTTGAGCATACCCTCCATGTGCTCCAGCACAACATCCACCCCGCGGATGAGGAGAGTGACCTGGCGCGGGAGGATGGCGTCCACATTGTGGTCGGCAGTCTGGACGTCTACGTCCGTGTTGTGTCCGTAGTTCACGTTCTGTTCGGCGATGGCCTTTTCAAGCGCAATAGGGAGACTGAGCGTAATTCGCGTCAGCTGTATCGTTAAGCGGGTCCGCCCCATGATGTCGAAATAGGAAAGTTGCCGGAACGAGTACTGCAACTCAAGCAATCTTGTGAGCTCGGCATGCAGCGCATAGATACATGTCCGGCACGCTGTAAAAATAGGTGAGTAGGAAGAACGGCGCGATAGAGAAAAGGCTACTCAGAGCACGTTCCCGAATACGCTGGAGAGAATTTAAAACAGAATTAATGCCCTCATCGCCCATGCTCAATGAGGGGTTAATATCGTTGATGGCCTCTGGAATATCCAAGGTCAACTTGGCGCTGAAGAAAACAGGAGCACTCACTGAGTAGCGTTCGTATCATCTCCAGATCACCTTCCAAGAAGTCATCGAATACGCTCATTACGATGCTGCGAAATGTGTTTTCCGCATGGCCCGTGGGTGGGCGGCGAACGCATCATATTTGGAGAATGGGGGCCGGGAATCGTATGAGCGCCTCGATGCAGGTTGGCTGAGAACAGAGTATGCGACACCTATTCTCTGAAACGCACACGTCGCGTCAGGGTTATTTGGAAATTTGCTGCCTCAAAAGTTGAGATTATGCCTCGAAGCCGTGCGATTCAACGCACTCAGGGTGACAGGCTCTGGATCGAGCTAGGTAAGCCCTTCTGAGGGCCAACTTGTCCAAGTTATCGGACTTGGACACGCCGAGAATGGCATACAGATCGTCGTTGGCTAAAACGTCGTTGAGAGCCTGTGTCCGCTCTGCTGAAGGTAGAGAATGGGAAGATTGCGTGGACGAGGGGGAGGAAGACGATGGAGCAGACGAGTCTGCTGTCCAGGTTATGTATTTTCGCTGATATTCATTTATGTCTTTATCTTCTTCCTCGTTGATTGGGAGATGGAAATACGTGCTTGCTGGCGAAGGCTTAGAAGAGAAATGACAAGAAGAAACGGGCATACCAGTTGAAAGAGCGTAGGATAACATGGGGCTGCTGGACCCCTGCAAAAGGGTGAATATGAGACCCTGGTCGAGAAGAAGCGCATGTGATTGCTTGTGTTACTCATCAAAATAAACGAGAAGCTTGTTAAATAAGGTTATTCAATTAGTCACCGGAGGGTCCTCGTACGCAGTCCCGACTCGCGTTACTTCTTGACTCTCTATCACTGCGTGGAAGTTTATGGCTCTCACGGTGAATTCACCATTGTTTACTCCGGGTCATATTCTTTCAATTGAGTTGGCACCTTGCCAGGATACAAATATTCTGGAGCGTGTCAAAACAGCTTCATTTCCCCCGCGCTTCGTATGCACCCTCACGACGGATGCAGAAATGTTTGCAGCTGATCTGAAATTGAGAGCCAGGAAGCGGGTTTGTGCAACAACTCACATATTCATCGTAGTGATGCAATATTTCACGCAACTCTCTCCTACTCATCTCCGCTCGATAAAGAATCTCATCGTCAGTTCTTCTTCCGTCAAAGTATTGGTTGATCCTTAGTTCGTGTTAGAAAAAGGATAACAATCGCAGGAACGCTTACTGCTCGAACCGTCGGACCAATACGGGGTTGTCCTTACCATCCGACATCGCGGAGAGCCAACGTCGCTGTAAAGTCGTCGCTCTGCCAGGATCATTGATCATAGACTCTTCATCGTCTTCGGCGTGGCTGTCGAGTTCATCCTGCGACTCCGGCGTCTCGCTCTCCTCCCGCCGTCGGCCGTCGCTATCGCTGTCATCAGGAAGGATCAGTTCACTCAGCCTGCTATTTCGTGATCCGCCAGCAGACGAGTCTCTTGTATAGCGGCGCGCCCCCCCGGGCGACAGAGCCAGCCAAGCAACGCCGGGGGGAGACCGTTCTGCATCGGCATCCAGCTGATTGCGGAGTTTACTGTGCCCTTTCCGACCGCTGCTTTTTCGATCCCGAGACCGACCCTTTGCAGCGAATTTGACCCGCTCCTTTAGCCTCACAGTGGCTACGATGCGTATGTGAAGGTGAAGTGTAATTAGCATGTCCCGCTTTAGCATCCAGAGCACCACCTCGTGATAGAGCGGTATTGCTTCCTTGCTCTGAACGACAGAAGCAAAGAATGTGTATCGCTCTGTTTGGAACTGGAAGTGGAAATTGCAGATAAAAGCCGAGGAAGAGGTGGGACGCCCGAGTGACCAAATTGTGTGTTGAAGTCCGCAGTTAATTGAGACATCCTTCAATGCGAATGAGGACGAGGAATATTCAGCTGTAGCAAAACTTACGGTGCATCAAATTTGGGCGGCAGAGTGAAGACTGTCTTCAGTCCAGGATGAACTATGTCGACGACTTTGGCCCGTCGATGGTGCACCAACCATCGGACCGTAGGAAATACCTGGGTTTCAAGATCCCAATCCAGTAAACTCGCCATGTCTGCGAGCCTGCCCGGAAGTTTGACTTTCTGGCCATATGAATGATGACAGTGGACAACGTACGAAAGAGTCACCGACGCGATCTCGAGAAACTTGATCAGTCCTTCGACGAGCGAACGATCCCCAGTACCAATAAGGGACCTCCTCAGATTTGCGTAGGGGTCTATACCCTCGGGCCCGTCGTCCAGCAGGAGAAGACTCTTCCACGCAGTTAGGGAAGGAAGTCTGTATCCGAAGCTCATTTCTTGCCCCCAGACTTGATAGTCGTCGTCATCGGGAGCGGTCAAACATTCGGGTTCGTTCTCTTCCTCTGAATGGAGGAGAACGTCCAGGTATGGTGGTAATTGGAGCTCCAAAGGGAGGTCGTGAATAGTGATGTAGGCGACAGAAGACGATTTGAGAGCCTCGTAGAGGGTTTTCATGGCAGGGGCGATAGACGAAGCGTCGAGGGCCTGGGCCATGTAGCTCGAGAATTCGTCACCTGAATCTTTGTTTCCATTTGCCATTTGGTCATAATCGACATGAGCATACCTTTTGCAGAGCAATCATCCTTCAAAGAACCTAGGATGTCGCATTCCTCCTCGACAAAATTGGAGAGGACTTGTTCCTGAAACAAAACAGCTGCCACTGGAAACGCAATTTGCTCGTAGATTATGTCGAAGTACTTGGTAATGTTTCCGGACGCAGAGGATGAGGGATCAGGGACGTCCAATACAATGACAAAATGAAACCGCTGAAGCCACAGACTCGCGACCAGCGGTGTCTTCTCAGATGACGCGGGCCGAGATGGGCTCGCCGAGCTGGCGCGGTCGTCGGTTTGAGACACCCTTCGAATGCGAGACTCTCTCCCTCTGTCATTCAGCTTGAGTTTCTCGGGTTTGAACCGCCACGCTCCGTTGTCTTCGGCAGACACAGGGTGTCCGATGAACGCAAGGTCGTCCACCAATAACTCAAATTTCTGGTGGCACATGGAGCGTTGCGGGCACAGAAGATTGGCCAGAAAGTCGGACGAATAGCCAAAGAGATGGTTGTATTCGTCTTCAATGGGGCGGGGTTCTAGCATGTCTTTGGTCGGAGAATTCCTACCAGAAGAGGGATGCGAGCCAGATGAAGAGAACGACATGGATCGGTCGCGCTGGGTGCTTGGCCGCTTCCATTCGCGCTCGGGTCATTTTGCAGATGAATGGATTCCCCAAAGGGATTTGGAGGGACTTCGGATGGATGGGAAGCGCGCCAGGGATTGTCAAGATGTAAAGAACTGGGTGCGCTATCTGGCTTTGCGCGACTGAATCTCGGAGATGCCACGGGCGACGGCGGCCACCTTATTTCAATTCAATGCCTATGAGACGCGGCAATTGAGGTATAGATTCACCGGTAGACGATGCTTGAGCCTTTTGCAGAAGTTGTAACGAGTAGAATTGCAAGTAACGTTTCGGCCATGATGTTCCGGCAAATCCCGATCGATGTGCTGAACTCGTCGTTAGTCAACGCGTCCTTGCGACATAATATATTGTCCAAGCTAATTTGTACTAAATCCTTGTTAACTGAGAAATAAAGAATCTTTGTGCCTAAATCTAAATGTTTACCGGTACATCTCCGCCTCATCCGCCACGGGACACCCAAAATACGACCAGATCGACGCAGCGTTGAGATCGTCGCGCGTCTCCTTCCCCACGCCGACAACACCATTGACTTGGTACACATTTTTCTTCTGGAGCATATGGGTTAATCCCAGGAAGTATAGTTGCAAAGAACAACGTACGAGCCCGAGAGAGACTTTGATCGCAGGCATGCCGGGCGTGTACTGTTCCAGGAGGGTACCGGCGCCTTCAATGAGCCGGAGGATGTTGCGTGCGGCGACCTCCCCTTGATAGTACGCATTGTGTCCAGCAGGGATCGCGCCGAATGCGTCCGCAGCATCGCCGACGACGAAGATGTGAGGGTAAGGCGTCATTTCCTCCGCCTCCACGTCCTCGGCGCCGTCTTGGTCTTTGTCATCCGCCGATTCTGCCAGCACCTCGTCCTGCAGTGCGATCTCCGCAAGGGCAGCTGCTAGCACGGCGTCGTCTTGCTCGAGTGCAGGGGACTCAAGTACGTCTATGGACTGGGCGGGCGGGGGAAGTAGGCCGAGTTGCATTGTGCGCAAAACATGCGCAAGCGAATTGCTCGGGTTGACCGTGCGCGAATCCAGGGCTTGCAGAAACTCCGTGTTTGGCTGCTGCCCAGTGCACAGAAGGGGTACCGTAAGCAATGGGTAATTTATAACAAGAAAGAGACTTACG
>JARKIC010001945.1:0-86594 GCA_029378375.1 Mycena olivaceomarginata
TACCGACTATGGGATTTGCGGCCAAAATAGTGGCATTCGGGGTCAAGGGGTCGTGTGAGCAATTGGAACCATGGTTTCGCCGTGAAGTTCAGCGGTGTCGGTGGGCACATCATTAGATTGGCTGTGATTGATGCGGTTGCTCGATGTCCTATGTCTTTTAGCTCTTTCCTTCTCTTCTTTTGCCTTCAGATGGCCCTTGTTTGTTGCATGATCATTCATCCGTTTCTTGGACATCCACTCATTTGCGCCAACTTTGACGGGACAGATGCGGTATTTATACATCAAAGTCTGAGAATCTTGCCGAAAGTCTGAGCAGGGTGAGCGATGATCCCAGTGCGTGAAAGTACACATGCCATCCATGTCGTAGCCTTGTTTGTTGTGCGCAGACCAAGCCGCCGATTGAGAGCCGAATTTGTTAAACATTTTGCGACTTGTAAATGGGACTTAGAGAGTCTGCTCAAGAGAGAAATAAAAAAGCGACAAGTTCTATTCAGTGCAAAAGGTGGTGTAAGATGCAAGGTAGACCCAGGCCGCCTCCGACATCGACTCGATGTCGGGGATTCCACGTCGATCATACATCACATCGGGTCACATCCCGCCCGATCAGGTGTCGATCCCAGCTAGTTTGATCTCGCCACAATTTGGCGTCAAATAGACGAAAGGTCGAGGTACATCACAAAACATCGAGGTGAGGTGGATTTTGGCTAGATTTGGGGCAATAAATGTAATTACTAGACAACGGCCGGATTATCCTGCTCCAACCCGTGATCCCGAACGGTGGTGTAGGCATGGCATGTGACTCCATCATCTCACCATAAATTACAAGTCTTCCACGGCATTCGCCGTTTGCCCGCATCTGAGGCCTGCCGCGCATGTCAATGATCCGATGCGTGCCTCGTGAGCGCAGATCTCGTTCCCGGATGAAGTCCGCCTGTATGCCTTTTCTGCCGACTTGAAGATATTAATAGCGAAGGTACTTGAGTAGCAGTCTGGCTGAATAAAGCTCCTCTTAATGGCTGGCCGTCCCAAACACCAAACAAGTGACCCTACCTACGGTTTGCTGGTGAAGTAGGTGATGGATAATGACGCGCGCAGTGGAGTTAGGCGGGTGAGAGCGAGCAACAAGGTATGTTCAAATCACCCCCACCACCCTTTGTCGGCCTGATGGCTCAGTTGGTATTCGGTCTTTGTTCTTTGTTTTTCATTGTCAGGCGATCCCTAGTTCGAGTCTTACATTTCATTTTGTGTGATTCTCTTTGTTTTAGCACGACAACAGCCGAAACTGATCATCAAAAGCCCAATCGAAATCCAATGGAACCTGCCCATTGGAATCCGACGATTCGCCAAATCATTGGTAACCCCTAGCGGCCCATTGGAATCCGACGGTCATCAAACTCATCGAATTCCGAAGACCTTCCGGGATAGCCGTGTAGCAGTGCTGTGAGTTAGCTTATTTTGCGCAATGGCATTTTCTGAGGACTTGTCAGATTTTTTGGTCTTTCAAATTCGTTGGCGTATGTATAGTGAGTGGCAGAACTCCGTTTTGATTGATCTTGTATCTTATAAGCCTCCTTACCCTCCCGGGCACTTGCCTTGGGCCTTGTAACCGGCAACTGTAGCTACGGGAACATTTGTATCTGTATATAGAAATATAATGATTTGACCCTGTCCACCTGACCGAATGCAGAATCAGCCTGACCGAGCCAACCCAATCAACCTGCGTGGGTGAGCTCAGTCAAGGCGAGGGGTGAGGCTGCCTAACCAAAATGGCCAAACGTCCCTCAGCCCGAGATATGGTTTATGTTCAGGCTGAGAGGGCCACCCACTCGGATTGATAGGTCGACCCACTCACCTTGCTATATTGACCTCTCACCGTGAGGGTATCCAGTATCTCAGGCTGACTTAATGTCCTCCCCACAGTGTCTCGCGTGCAGTCACATCATGTGCCACTCACAGTCACCCAGCTCTCTTTTTTCGCCACCACCATGGTTCTGACTCGTGTAGAGCCGCAAAGGCGAACAAGTCGATTATTTGATGGCTTCCCAACGAAATCCTCACTTCTGTGATGCTGGATGTGTCGAGACCAGGTCTTATCGCGCTTTCCATGACCTCGCGCCTGATGCGCAATGTCACCACGGCACTGCTTTACCGCACCGTGTCACTCTCTAATGTCCCGCAAATCAAGGCATTCCTTCGCACAATGAAACAGCGCTCTAGCTTATCGTCACCGCTCTCTCGCCACATACGGCGATTTTCCATTACGGATGACGAAAAGCACAATTTGTGAGTGGGACGTCGTTTCAAGAGCAACGCTGGCGCCGAATGACCCACATCCCTCAGAAAGCTATCCCCGACCATCGTAAAAGCCATTACTTCCATCTTCTCCCAACTCAGCAACCTGAGATTCCTCGAGCTCCTCATCGATGAGGCTATCGAATTCACGGACATGCTGCAGCACGCGTATTTCCCAAATCTCACTTCATTCGAATACACAATCGAGCCCAAACTTCGGCCCTGTTGCCCCTTTTTCTCAATCGACACCCGACGCTAGACGACCTCACTCTCGCCCAGCATCACCCAATCGAACGACTGGATCCTGCACGGCGGCGGTGGCGGCAACGATGAAGGCTGCGTGCGATGTCAGTATCGGGAGAGGGAAGAGGGACGAGCCACGCACGTTATGCTGCCGCAAGAGCTTGCTCGGGCCGCACTTGAGCTCACATGGTGCACCCCCGGTCAGAACGACCCACTTCTGCCCGCACACCGAGCGGCCTCGCCCTGCAGCTTCAGCGCAGACGCCGCAAGCGGCTCATTGACCTTCCGCATCGCGTCGTATTCCGTGCGCGCGAGTTTCATGTACGAGAGTTGGGCAAGCGATGTATCGTATCCCAGGTCATCAGGCCCGACAAAGTGGATGACTATATGGTGCTGATCGTCGAACTCGACATGGGGGCTTCCTGTGGTTGCCCAGCAGAGAGCCTTACTGCAAAAGGCAGGTGAGTCGATCTGATCGAAGGAGATGAGTTTGCTCAGTCAGGGGATCGCCTCTTCCAACAGTGCTGGGCAAGGGGCTCCAGAGCCCTGGTCAGCCTCGTACTCTCCTCCAATGATGGCCCAGCGTCCCAATATTGCAATAATGAACACTGCAGAAGATTGCCCACATTGTGTAGAGGACCTCACAAGGGACTTCCTTGCAAACATTGCTGCCGTGGGCTTGAATATGGAGAGTGCATGGCAGTGTTGCGTGCATCTCAACCACTGGGTGTATGACAATGAGCGAGCGGCCCCGCAGGCTCCGGAAAGTCAGCGGTCGCACAGTCGTTTTGCCAGCACCTCCAGAATGACGGACGTCTTGGCGGCAGCTTGCGAAGCTCTACGGCTCAGTCACTGCACGTACCGCCCCGCTTGAAGTATACGTTGATGGCTCTTGCCTCAACAATGGCAGGGAAAATGCCTCGGCCGGCACCGGTGTGTACTGGGGGCCGCGGCTGATGTGGATTTTGGGAAGCAGGCGCGACGTTCCGGACGCGCAATGTGTGCTGACCGCGCCGCTTTCGTTTCTTTCTCGACCCGTCCACGTCGCCCCGTTTTCTGTTGGACTGGGACCATCGCAGCGGGGATTGAACCAAAAACCTTTTCATGGTCAAAATCTGGAATTCTGGTTGTCGCAACGAGAGCACAAGGGTGGGATCCATTCAGGATTTTTCAAGTTGCGAACTCAACGAACTTGCTTGCCCGAATGAGCGGGACGTGGTAGGCCGGTAACCAACAAACGAGGTACGAGTCGGCTGCCGCACGCGGGCTTCAATGTCCGCAATTCCACATATAAAACAAGGGTGTTCTCTTCGAAACCCAGCTGCAGTTTGTGCTAGTGATTTTGCCTTCACCCCGACAAGACGGAAGCTCTGTCGGTATTCGGTCTTATATTCCACGGACGTCATATTGAAAAATGTGGAATCGTTATTTGGGTTCGACCCCGCTGGAATAAAGTTCATTCTACTGCGAGGGAAAGAAAGGAACCAAATAATATTTCGACTCACAGAGCAGCACGGAGCCATTTGGCAACAAACTTGCAGTCGAATGATACATTCTCGGAATTGTGGACGATCGTGATGGGATATTGTTGATATGTCAACTTTTAGCCGTTAGCTCGCTCGGAACAGCGAAAGAAACACTAATGTTGATGAAACAGGCATCCCCGCTCCATCAACTGTGCCGCCAGATTTTGGTGGACAAGTCGGAGAGTGCGGTAGTGAACGGCCTGGCAACGCTGAATGAGGCAATGCTCAAAGAGAAGGCTAATCATACTCTCACCTTGATGTCGGAGAAGAGGCAGCCAGTCAATTTGCTGGGGATCTTGCGCGCGTGCTCCGGCAGCTTTTTCTCAACGACTTTCACCCCACCAGTGCCATGTCGTGAGCACACGCAAAAGCTGCTCGAACATAATGAAGAATACTGGTGATATTCAGAGCACGGAACCCGCAAGGGAGGTGCGGAAAGGGCGCCAAGAGGGCAAGCCGATTTTTCAATCTCCGGATCCCGAGTCCTCGAGGAATCGATCGCCATTTCCCCACCAGAAACGAGAAACGAGACCGCGGCAAAGATATTTTGTCCCCTCCCTGACCCTTGATAGAGGATGCATCAGCTGGGTGTGTCTGATGTGGTACCAAAGGGATCTGAACGTCGAACTCCCGCTGCTGCATCTCGGCAGGACGATATCGCCTCGCTCCATCATCGCTATCTTCCCGTGCGATGTCCTCACGGAGTCAACGATCCTCGGCGGTGTGGGTACGCACTTGCCGCACGTCCGAGCTCTTCAATTTCGAAAATCACAGGCAATACACCTATCTCTCATGTTCGTTCGTTTGTCTTCTGCAATTACACTGGGTCGGCTTACCATTCGCACGTAGGCAGAAACGCTGGAGATCGCTGCCCATCTCAAGAAACTTTCTTGCCTCTCCACTTTGGATGTTTTTTGGGATGATGATTACGGTCCCGTCGAGCATGACACGGCTGCCGATTGCGAAACGATCAAGTTATGGGGAAAAGCATGCAAAAGCCTGCACTCAATCGTCCTAAGTGCGCGCATATATGCTTTGCACCTGTTCTGCTGTGCCTTCGTAATACTAACGCATACTCTCGTAGATGGAGCAATGTGAAACGAGTGCATGGTCGTTGGGTCCTGAAATAAGCTGACCGCCGCTTTTGCATGTCGGAATTAATTCATGTTCGGCGGGAAAATCCCCCTCTCCGTCTGGTTCCAGCATGCTCCACCCAGGATGGGATTTATGTGTGATGCCGACCTCGGCTGTAGTGAGAATTAAATATACCACGATTCCTACCTATCAATACATGCGCCGCGGGCGATTCCGTATGTTCTGGGCAGTGCGAGATTCCGCGCTCCGTACGCAGGAGAATGGCCCTTGGGTTCTTCGAGACATTGTCGATGTTCAAGCCTAACAGAGGCATTTGTTAGGCGAGTGACCTCGTCCGCGGCCTTGTGCCATCTCACCATCCTCAGCCCCACGCGGTCTTCAAACATTGAGCCTTTGCTATTTCAGGCACCCAACTGAATACGTGCGTTGAATTTTTGGTTAACCTTGGGAATTATCGGCGCTGTTTTGGGCAGATTGGCTCCCTTCGTGGATACCCGTCTCCCCTTTATTTTGGGATCCCATAGAGAAGTCATCCCACAGCCTGACGCATATGTATTTAGCGATATTTTTAGCGAGTTATGCGGCCGATATGCGATACGCGACGCAACCCTGGCCGCAGCAAGTGTCCTCCCACAATTTCCAAGTATTCTTCGACTCAACGTTACTTACCTTCTATTGCAATTTTTTTGGCGTACCACCCGCTCTTTGCTTCAGGAATATTCCTCAACCATCCTAGCTCAGGCACGTCATGACTCTGAGTGTGGGACTCGGTATGGCCCATTAGCAGGTCCGTGATGTGCTGATATAGTGCTGATCTAATATCCATCTCAGGTGCCAAAGCCCACGAGTGATAAAAATCGCATTGACATCGCTTCGTGACACTTTCTTTTCTTCGTCCCCCTCTCCCCTAATTCCTGCCACGAGCTGCCACAAGCTGCCAGACGACCTTCACCTGTCTTGTCTTGTCCACTTGGCTTTTAGACTTTCAACACGCCATAACGATCGTCGTGATGTCTGACTCGAATACAAACGCGGCCACTGTCATGTTTGGGACGGCGCAGATCATGACGATGAGCGTGGCTTGGGGTGCGTATATATCTGCGTTTGGGTCTCTGCTCGCCCAATGTACTGACCGGTAATTCTCTTGGTCAGGGGTTTACGCACTATTATTCGCACTCTCCGTGTTCCTTCTCATGTACGTCGCTCCCTGTCAAATAGACGTTTAGGCCTTGTATCGCCATCCATTCCATTGCGCTGACGCTCATTCTGCCCTCGTCCAGACAGAAAGGCGTCCGCCACTCCACGCCGCGGAAGATCCTCCTCTTCTCCACATGCCTGATGTTTACCGCCTCGACTGCGCTGGCATCGATTGATACTGCGATCTATCTGCTGCAGTTTTCGGCGGGGGACAACTACCTTGCGACGTCGAATAAACTGCAGCTCGCGCGCGAGGTTCTGTTTGATTCTCTTGTGCGTCTGCGGCGCTTTTTCTGTGCAGACAACGAGGATAATTAACAATCGGGTGTACTTGCAGTTTCTGATGGGCGATACAATCGTCCTTTGGCGGACATGGGTGCTTTTCCCCAGATCGAAAGGTTCTCGTTCTCTTCCCCATCACGCTTTGGTTCGGTGGGCTAGGTGCGTCGAGTTCATCATTCGAAATGGTGGCCATAATTTAATTGAATCCTGATAATAGCGTGCATGTTCAGCTTCCTTGGTGTTGCACTGCACAACGGCGACATTTCGGCGTGGACAATCGGCGTCTACGATCACGGCACGACTTCGCTCAAGTTGTCAATGGCGACTGCAAGCCTGAGCGCCGCTACGAATTTTTTCTCTACACTTCTGATCTCGTGGAAGGCGTGGTGCGTTTCATTCCCTGCTTTAGGCTCCGGACCAAGTCTGAGCGACATTTGTTTTATTTCAGGAAACGACGCGCGCTATTCAATACTTCGTTAGTCAACGCTCCTGGCACGCGCGCCAAGAAGATCATGTTCCTCCTTATCGATTCAGGCTTCATTTATCTCGGATTTTGGGTGCGCATCTCGACACCAATGTAACAATTAACAGACAGGCATACTTAAACGCTAGCCAGGTAATCGCCATGCTCGACTTCTATGTCAACTGGAACGTCCCTGAGCTGCAGGCCGCGCTGATTGGGTTCTACGACATCATCATTGTGCGTCTTGCTCTTCTGCCCTCGCTCTGGAGATGTGCATCTCATTATTCGTTGACAGGGCACATACCCCACGCTCATTATCGTCCTCGTCCACCTCGACCACACCTTCTGGGACTGCACGAGTACGACCTCGAGCACATCTTCCTCTTCTCCACGTGCACCGTGCGTGGGGAAGGAACATCGGGCACCGTCATGTTCAGCACCATCGCGCCGAGCATGGGAACTGAGATAAGTATCAAGATAGACTCGGAGAAGCAGCGGGAGGGTGAACCGTAACACCTGAACTTGTGCATCGTTTGATCGCTTTTTTACTTTACTTCCCTCTGTACATTTGTCAGATATTTTGTTTAACTAAACGAGAACCTTTATTAGCATGACTATAGCCAACCCACCCTCAATGGTTTTCAGTTCAACTCAGTGTCAATTCATCATTCAAGTTCGTGCGTGAGTGCCAAACGAGACACCGGGCGAAATTACACACCGAGTACTGAGCTGCGGGGACCCAACTTGCAAGCAAGTCCTCTTTCATTTTCTTTCAGATATGACTTGATGGCTCTCACCACGTATGAAAAATGATTGACAAACTGACCATTCAGGGAACGATGGCCATGCCGGATGACAGTGAGGCTAAATAAATAAATACAGCAGGCATATGAAGAAGGTATTTAACATGACATTGGAACAGCGGCAACATCTTCTGAACCCTCCAAATGCACACTTTCAAGTCCTGAATTTCCACCTATTGATCCCAAATCCTGGCTCTAGTTAGAGGCGGGATATAGGCACGGTTGCCCACACCAGTTAGAGGGGGATATGAGAAATCCCGCTATGCAGTTGCCCATCCGTTCTATACACCATAATGGTGGCTGTTGCATGACATAGCCGCCGGGGGCTGTGGCACAGCACAGCCACGCTCTTCGGTACACATATTGGCAACAGTATAGGTCGACCTTCGACCCCATACGCAAGCCATGGAAATCCCAGTCCCTCCTGGCTGTGTGCGCACGGAGAATGCGCTCAAAACTGGCAGCACATCCATGCTCCCCTATTCTACGTATTGACTGCGATAGGTACGAAGCCACGTTAACTTCCCCATGCTTCGAAAAGTAAGAGACGTAGACGAAGCGACAGAAAAAAAGGTATTTAAAGGCTCAAGGTCCTCCGCCTCTTTCTTAAGGTCTTCTTCCAAAAGTTCAGGTCTTTGCAACTCCAGCCCATCTCAACTAGTCTTATCGAACATGCCTGGTATTGCTCTTAACATCGTATGCCTCGGGCTTTTGGTGCGTACATTTTATTCCCATAGTGCCTTTTTTCGCGCATTTCAAGCACCTCCCATAAGAAATGAAATACACTCGTGGAGCATGGCTGCTCACTCCAACACGATTCGCGGAAGACACCGTAAAGTCTCAGGAGAACCGGTGGTTCAACTCCATCTGAGGACATATTGGTTGTTGCATATTATTTTTTGCCTCAAGATGAATTACGTTGATCAAAAATCAGACGAAGACGCGTCCATTGGATTCCAGGGTTCGCCGGTTGATCCAGCGGGAGCCACTGTACTGGGGTTCTATCCACCAGAAAACATATGTATGGATCCTCGCCATTTTTTGTTCCAATATCGGCAGCTAAATGAACACACGGTGAATACGCCAACAGCGGGTCCAGATATTGGAGATAATTGCATTATGCTCGCTCACCATTTCCATGCGCTTGACGTTAGACGTCGGTACAGCCGTGACAGACGCGCAGTTATGACATCTACAATAAGGAAAGAAAGATCCTCGTGGAGTATGACAGCTCCCTCCCACAATTTGACGTGGCGCCAACCCGAATGTACGGGAGAGACGGTGGTCCGATTCCACACCCGGACAATCCACTGTTTGGTGTCAGTATCACGCCTGCCCATGGGTTGCTCCGGTAATGCACCGTCGCGCAGTCAGAAGATTCAGGAAACGAAAACAAACTCACGCTCAATGATTGACTGGGCCGGAGAAGATGGTGTGTCGAGCAGCACAAGCAGCAAGTAAATCTTGCCAAATTATTCATTGTCAAGTCACCGTGGAATCGGACCAACTCGAATTTAATGCATTACTCACCGCCTTACGTTCACCCTGCCTGCCTGCGGGAGACCCTCTCCGTCAATGGGAAAAGCGTATATCACTATCACTATCACTATCAACGACCCATTCCAAGTCCTCGTTGAGCAAGGCAGCTCACTCGCTCCCACGAATGTCCTTGGGTTGATAATATGGGAGAGGCGGCGGTTCGACTCACCCGAAGGACATAATAGTCCCGTGAGAGCTCCGTTCTTGCCATTTCTTTCTCGCTGCGCGAGCTTCCGGGAAGTAGAAAATAGACACTTTGCTGCAGAAGAATCAGAAAAACTCGAATTTGATACACAAATGACCCACCTTTTTCGATGAGTACACGGAGAAAGCGCCATGAGTTTGGGATGAGGAAGGGAAGGTCCTTATGGAGAATGTATTTACACTCCAAAACGATTTAATGAAAAAAGTCACCTACATGAATTTGGGAGAGAAGGTGGTTCGACCCAACCCTCAGGACGTGCTGAAGTTCCCCAAAGGTTTTTCCTGGTTGATTGCTCGGCAAACACCCTGATCAGGAGTAAAGTAAATCATGATTAAACTTGAAGAAGAAAGAGACGCCTTGAACGAGACCGCTGGGGGTACCCAAAGCAGCCCAAGGCTAGAAGAAAATAGGTACCAAGTGTCTCGGCACGAAGTGCTTGCAGAGCCTCCATGAACGCGCTCAACGAATCGAAGACCATGAGATTTTTAAGGATTATTGCGCATCGATGGAGGGTGAGGTTGAGAAGCGCGGTATTCTAGATACAGCGCCGTCTTTTGCAGCTGCGACAGGGCGGACAAGACAGAGTGAAGTCGCGACGTTAACGAAAACTGGATGTAGAATGTCAATGCCATGCACGTGCAACACGCTTGCCATGCTCGCTGATTCGTGATAATTCTTTACGTCGCCTCGTTCGGCGTCCTCGACGCCGAGTTTGAGCCAGACGAAGTCGGGTTGCATTAGCGTGGGATCCAGAGCCGAAGATTGACGTGAACGGAGCACAGAAAAGCAGATGGCGATGGAGTAAATTCGAGTGACTGGTCGACTTGGACGTGCAATGCAGGCAGTGGGACTGTGGTTGGTGGTCGGTGGGAAGCGTGAGAGATACGTCGCTGCGTGATGGCGGATCACCGGGACGATTTGCCAAGTCGTACTTTTCTTGCCCACGTCACGCATGTAAGGGTCCTATGACGGGCTTTATTGGACAAAAGTCGAGTGACCATGCATGGCCATGCATGATCACGCCTGCCCATCGTGACCATCGATGTGGTCCGTGGCCACGCATGAGCAGCAGTGCTCCATCGATGGGCATGGATGTTCAAAGTGGTGTATGTCAACCGTGAGCGAATGACACCATGCATGTTTAAAACTTGACATTCTTGCCTGTCAGTGGTCATGCGTGGCGGCCATCAATGATCCACGCACTCCCGCACGGCGTTTAGATCGCAGCCTAAAATGTATATGCCGTATTCTGTTTGGATCTCGTCCAAACGGTCCACCTCCTGTCCCTTTTTGGATCATCGGAATTTCCAACAAATGTAGTCATTTGGGGCGCCGTATTCATCGTCCATTGTTAATCAGCAACTGCCAAGTTCCCGACTCCTCTTTTGCCATCATGTCTACCCCTCTCCATTTTTTCTTTCCTCGACGTGGGGACTGCGTCGAGCCAAGTTGCCAGACCTCTTGTGCTGGGTTTATATATCGGACGTTCAACTCCCAGGTAGCATCTATCTCAAGTGCCTCCGCTTCTCGCCCCCGAGTCCTGACCCACTCTCACAGTACAGTGATCAGGCCGACGACCCCAAGCGCAAATGTCTCTGCGGACACTACTATCTCGCCCACCTCGTCGACCTTGACCAGGATCCGAACGATCCTGCGCTTCGACGTGGAGCCAATCGCCCAGTTGGTTGTGGCGGATTTTTCAAGGTGCGATTTTTCTTCCCCCCTCGCTCGCATGTCTCCTCTCATCCCAACACCGCATCCTTTCCAGATCCAACAAGTCAGGGACTTCGATCCGATGGAGAATTGCGACTATTGCCATACACCCTGGCTAGCGCATGCCAATGCACGCATGTCGGCCGCACAGTACGTTTGCTTCTTAAGCCACCCCAATTTACTGCCCGAACTCATAATTCATTAAGGTCGAGCAGACGCAGCATGACCTTTGGGCCAGGGCCTGCCATGGCACATGCACCTGGTTTTGCGGGCGCTGCTGGGATGGCAGGTCATGGAGCAGCCGCCAGCGCCTTCATCCCCACTCCTCGTCCTCCCAACTCCGGGCCCTACCCTGCCGCTCTCTCCAATTCTGTCGATGCCCCTGCCATCAGAAACAATCCTTTCCATTCGAACGCTCCCTCCCAACTGTCAATGGTCCTCCAGCCGGCATCTTCCAATACCCAGTTCTCCTCCCATCCTCCAAACAACAATCCTTTCGCAGCCGCTCGTTCCTCTGTGACTATCGATCCAATGGTCGCTTCCATCACTGTTCCCGAGCGTGCCAACCCATTCGCCAGGACTTCCACACTCCCTCCTCCAGCCGCTGCCTTCAACGCCGTCCTTCCAGCTATCGGTCGATTTCAGGAGCGCACCAACAGCACTGGGACCGTCCAAACCCTGCGTCACGAGAGCCTTCAGCGTATTGCTTCCAGCGCTACTACACATTCCTCTCCCCCTCGTCGCAACCGTTTGACCAATGCAGGATCCTCTGCTGTCCTTGCCGCAGGATTTCCAGCTGTACCCGACGCAGGGTCGTCACGGGACAAAGAACTCATCGTGGATGCTGTACCACCACAAGCAGGCCACCACGCATACAAGATCTGTTTCCTTCCTTTCAAGGTCAGTCACTACTCTTATCCTGACAGTGAATTCTGACTCTCTTCTCTCAACCCAGTCGCCAGGCGACACACAGTACTACCGCGACGGTTCACCCAGTTTTCACGGCTACACAATCTGCACCCACACCGCCCTCCCTGGACTTCTTCGTGCTCTCGCTCAATATAATTTGTGCACCACCGTTCGCATCTCCAGCGAAAAAAATCTCTGGTCCCAGATCAATGCCCACGCTCAGGACTTTCTCCCCAAAAAGAGTATCGTTCTTGTCTCCCCGAGGCATGATCTAGACGCTGAGGCTAGCGCCTGGGAGCTCCGTGGATGGGATCTGCTCGCGTTCCGGGGGCCTAATCCTGCCACAAACCGTCAATTGACAATCCACGGAGCAATGGGGCGGCAATGGACTTTCGCAGAGCTATCCAAGGTTGCCAAACGCTGTATTCACCCCGACTTTGACCACATCGAGCTGTTGTTTGTCGGTCAGTAATGTTACCGCTTCTTGCATCCTCATGTTGACAGCTCTTTCCTCCTAGCACCCCGCTATGGGAATCTGAGTGGACCCATACATCCGTGGGAGATCGCGCCGCACCCCTGTCTTCCGTGGCGTGCATACTGGACGCTTCTACAACGCGACCCAGACGACGATAACGACGCCGGATGCATCCCGGGCTGCCCGAATTATGACGACGGTGTAGGTGCTCTATTTGCCCGCTTGCATCATACCACTAAAACAACTCCTTGTAGGCTCTGGCCCGCTCAGAGCTCACAATCAAGCGTCGCGCAGACTCTCTTGAGGTATGCAATCTGTTGCCCCCCCGACTTCCTCCATTGCTGATGCTTGTCCCAAGGCCTCTATCGAAGCTGAGCCCAAGCGGCTGAGAACCTGCTCCCCGGACGACCCTAACGACTTTCCCCCTCCCCATGAACTTTTTCAGCACTCGCCCCCACTGCTGCCAGCTCCACTCCATATCAGGAACACTGCCACACAGGGGGTGCACGACGAAACCATTGAGATAGACTCGGAATCAGAGGACGACCAAGACGGCCTCGTTCGCGAGATCATCTCCGCAGAGCCAAACCACGGCAGCACTTCCGCAGTCAAGATCAATTTCAATGAGTTCACGCTTTGGCGAACCAGGGTGTATGACGATATCGGTAACGAAGACTCCCTGGTGGCCTTGTCTGTGTGTGGCCCGAACGTCGAATCAATTGCACTCGCCCTGCATGGCCTCATCCACCACATCCATGAAGGACACGACGTGGAACAATATCAGGCCCCCGCCGACATCATTCTGCGACCCGCGTTCCCTTCCCGGTTTCCTCCATGGCCTGCGAATGTACCGCGTGTAAGTTGCTCTTTTGGCCTTATTTTCTGTGCTCACCTCTTTACCGCAGCTACTCCGATCCCACGCAGCCCGAGGAATCCGGCGCCACTGGCCTTGGCCCCGAGCGAGCGGTCTACGTCAAGGGACTCGCTTTAAGGCTCAGTGACACCAGGCGCTGGGAAGCGAGTAGCAGTATGTACATGCTGCCGACCTTTTTTGCCATGCCAGAGGTGATCCGTCCCGCACGGGTTGCCGACTTCCAGCTCGATGGCACCTGGATTGCCCTCTTCCTTGTTGAGGTCGGAATCGGTCCTGATCCGCTATGTCCCTTCTTCCTGCTCGCAATCAGCCAAAGGAACCGCGCCTGGGTTGCGAGCCTCACCCTCGGATATATCCATTCGCTCGATCCTTCTGCTGCACGAACATTGGCACCTCGGTTTGCCCTGAAGCGCACCGATGTGGTGAAGTTCCCCAGAGAGAAGCTTCATCCGGGCATGGAGGTGGCGCTTCAGTATCTCTCAATAAACGTGAGTTTTGTTCACAGACTCCGACATCCAAGAGATCGCTAACTAACCCAATGTTAGGCGACCGAGTTCACAGCCCCACGCGACGAGGAAACCCATGACACTATGCATCTCAATCTTATCTGTCAGTACTTCTTCGGTCGAGATGACCCCTATCAGCATCCTGAATTCAACGGCGCCCACCAAGGATTCAATATCGCCTTGGGGAAGAAGAAAAAGCAGACAATGATAGGTCACTGCGATCTCGACTCCTTCAAGGCGCTCGTCGGTGGGATCTACAACCGACGGATTGAGCAGGTTGAGGATATCCTCACGCGCCTGCAATTCCGTGCACCCGCCAATTTCGACAAGGTGGAGGGTCTTCGCCGGGACATCTTCCAGCTCCGTTTCCTCCGCTGGATTCGCGGCGTTGGGTATCCACGATCTGTCCGCGGCAAATTTGTCAGCGCGAAAGAATTCAAGGCCCAGCGTAAGAATAAACTGCTCCGAGCGGAGGCCTTCCTTTATTCCATGACGGGGATGCATGTCATCCATCCAGACCCGGAATTTGTCTTGACGGTGTGTCGCCTTGCCTTTCCTGTAACTTCCGTTTTAAGACTTATCGGTGATGGCAGATTGACCTTGTCCGCAATTTCGACGATGACGGCAAGAAAGGAAGCCTTGGCTTCCATGACTGCATTACCGCAGTCGAAGTCTTGAATTCGTGGACGGACAATATCCTTTTGCAGGACGTCGACTTCGATGATCTGGAGCAGGTCACCGATTTTGATCACCGGATGTCTTCTGAGTTTAGTTTACCGCACGGCGATTACAATGACTCGTAGCTCACCTGGTAGCACATCCTTGTACCTTGTCAAATGCCCAGGTCTCTGTCGTTGCGGCAAACACTGGAAAAGGAAATAAATTTCGTGATTTGTTAGTCACTGCTTTTGACTTTGGACCACCATGGACGCAATCCCACCCCAGCTCGTAAATTTTCGCGAGGGTTATTTGCGTCTCGAGAAGCAAGTGCAGCTTGCACTGCGAACTCAGATGGGCGATGCCACAAGATTAGCTCATCAATCCAATCGAGTCGCCGCATTTCTTGACGCTGCCGAACAGGTATGGCGCTGAAACGCCGTAACAAGAGCGCGCGGCATCTAGTGCTATTTTGCGATTTCCTAGGACCAGTATTTATACAACGGGAAAGCGCTAGCACTTCTGAAGTGCTATTACTAGCACTCAGGACTCTGGCTAGGTGATATAAAGGAGAACTGGAGTGAGCCCAAGCTGCCGGTTGTAGCCTCAGATACGACTAGTGTGACGCGCTAGCACGGTCTGAAGGCACAAACCACGGGGAAATAACCATAAGCCTACACAGTCAAGGTGCTAGCACCTAGGGAGCGAGACACAGAAGAGTGGTATTGCGAGCACGCTAGCTGGGGTGCGAGCGGCGAGTCTGGGATCTGAAGGGTAGTAAACTATGCGCTAGCAGCCTTCTAGCAAGGGCGCTAGTGTGCGGAACCCCTCTAGCGATCGACCCGAGGCCCGAAACACAGATGCGAGCACGTGACGGTCGCGACGCGGTCGCGAGTCACAAACAGAGACAAAGTAGATAGTAGAGGAATAGCTAGCAGGCTATTGGTGCGGATGCGCGGGTCACCACATATGCAGTAACGGTGACAGACCTGGTATTGGGGCACCCGGGCATTTATTCAAATCTGCTCGAGTTGCAACATACTATAATGTACTTCACTACATTACGACGTCATCTCACAAGAACTAATGCTGGCCTGAGCAGTTAGCTAAGAGGGATATAATGTGTCTCGAACCATTAGAAAGGCACTGGACAACAATCCTGGTAAAGGGTTGGAGTGGGAAGTCGCTAATGGAGCAATCGCGGAAAGTGCCTTACCATCCTGGAAACGTATTGGGGCTACTGCACATCCCTGACTAAGGGCATATTACGAGGGAACATCCTTTTGAACCAGAGGGATCATTGTTGGGCATCATCTGATGTCTCCAGGACTGCCAAGAGAGGACTGGACTTGGTCGATCTAACAAATGACTAAGGAACTGTACTCGGGTACTGGGAAGCGGCGGCTATCACGATTTTCAGACAAATCACTTAAGCGGTTCAAGGCGGAACCATTTGAGCGGGTGGTTACCAAGGAGGGTAACGGAGTGCTGACGAGGAGGTCGGCTAAGAGTTGACATATCAACAATATCCCATCACGATCGTTCTAAGCGATGTAGATCTTGACTCATCGCTAAGCTCGGCTCGTTGATGTTTCTTATAAATCTCTCTCAATTTTACTAATCGCTTGATCTTTGACAGGAGTTCGTCGGCTAAGCGGCCATACCACTAGTCATATACCCTGAACCCTATTGCACGTTTGTATCTGTCTTGTTTATATTTAGAATCCTGTAACGTATTTAAGTGGATGGTTATGGGAGGAACGCCAGTGAATCTCACCCCACCTGTTGGACGCGAAGTTACTAGACTTCACGCTTAACCGGTAGAGTAGTCATTCATTCGGAGACACCCAGAAGCTATACCAAGTTTCGTTTGTTTTCCCTGTTTGAATATTATCTGTGTTGGATTTGGATCTTTATAAACGACGCGTGAACATATTGGATAAACGGAACGGACGCGTGGAATATAAGGAAACGGATCAGACTTGACAATTGGTTGTAATCTCGCAAGGATTAGCAATCGCGGATACTATTTGGAATCGGGATTCATAAGAATCACTTGCTTTACGCATCGGAGTATCATCTCCAAACCTAGACCCACATCATACAAAACCGTTGAACATAAAATCTCGTCTGTCTATCGCGATTGCGCCTAGAACAGATTCGAGCAAGTTTATCTATACGACTTGTAGACCTGTAAAGTCTTGCTTCTCAAAGAGAACTAGAGTTCAAATTGCCACAATCTATACTGGATTGGAACCCCGAACTTGCACGAGGACTATAGTGTTTGAGTTGTTGTAGTTGCAGTATCGAACCGCGTATTCATTTACAAGGTTTGTGTTGTGGTTATTTCACCGCCAGCCCCATAGTCAGCGTCTCAACGGATAAACGGACTGCTAGCCGGTGCTCTGACTCGTGTTAGATGACTCCAGGCAGCGGATTCAACTCCGCTTCGTCAGGATAGCGATTCCAGCAGCTGATGGCAAGCTGAGGGATCACTCACGATACCCTTAAATGGACGCTAGCGGATCAGTGTGGCTGTTCTGCTTGGCATAGACCCATCATAAAACCAAACGGCAGTCGTTTCATTGGCTGTCGTATCTATCACATCATTTTCACTCATTTATATTATTCATTCTGTTTATCACATGTACCATGGACCTCAGTAGTAAAGGGAGCACAGAGCAGGCTAGAACCTGAGATTATTACACCCCGACTTTGTACGAAGTTGGTGCAGGTGGTCTCAGGTTGCTAGTGGAGATTGTACACACACTTCACAAGTAGTAGCTTTATTGGAATCAATACTGTTGACTCTGGACACGTCGAGATCTTAAGTTGAGGTTCTAAGTTGTTGGCTCGCGGAGTCTTCACGTATAAAACCAAGGGTGTTCTCTTCGAGAACCAGCTAGCAGTTGCGCTAGCAGCTTTGCCTTCACCCCGATATATTCGTAGTGTGTTGGATCGCCTGCTAGGTGATTGTGTGTTGACTCGAGCCCACTAAGAAGAAGACGGACTAGGTGCCCCCACCTCTAGACCGACTGTAACTTGTCAGTTACTTCGCCTTCACCCCGATATTGACGGAAGCGCTGTCGTAGTGTGTTGGGTCGCTAGCTGGACGCTTATAGTGTCTATTGCCAATACAAAGTGGAAACGTTCCTGTTCTTGGTTAAGGAATAGGTCAGCGGCTTAAGGACTGCCTTGTCGCTTGAGGATTGAAGTCCCTTTGTTGTTAGCCTCAATAGTCTTTGGGTATCCCATTGCGAGGATTTTCACAAACCTACATACTCTGCCCTGGTGCCCTCGATCTAGCGATCCAGCCACCTTGTATCCAACCCATAAACCCCTGCCCATCCCAGGTGCTAGCGGTATTGTTGTTGGCAGCTGCGTAGTGCTAGCGTGTTGTTGAACAGCTTTGTTGAAGTCTAGCAGTCGAATTGTGTTTGTTCCAAACCCGCTGGTCGCATACTACGGCCCGGACCCGAACTCACAAAGAGAAGCACTTACATCTTTGGAGGAATAGATTGTTGTAGTGGTGGTTTTGTGGTTGTTTTGTGCAAGCACGAATCTAAGCTATTTCTAGTCGTATATCAAGTGCACCGTTTCAGCGCGTGCTTTATTCATTGGTGATCTCTATGCTGAAAGCTGGTGTGTTTACCTTTGCAGCACACACATGTGTTCCCGGCCGATGAGTTTGCGACCCTGCAACAAAGTGCGGTGGATATGCAGGCCGCCCTCGAGAGAGCAGAGCACCAATCAGCCGATCCCTTGACCGAGCCTCCCCTTGTCGTCATCTCTAAACAACCCAATGGCAAGGGCACTGGTCGCCACAAGCTCGAAATTGATCCTACCTTCCTCGCTAGCGCGCTGAAGGTTCGTGGGCCAACAGGGATTGCAAAATCCCTTCAATGCTGCGCACGCACTGTACGACGTCGAGCCTTGCAGGAAGGACTTGTGCAGCCAGGCGCACCTGTTCATCGCCATGTACTCCGAAGACGGATCTTTCACTCAAGTTTGGCAATCGACTGGACCTGCGATCGCAGCGATCAGCAATGATCCCGAGGCGCTTGACTTCCATGTCGCAGATATTTTGCGCACCTTTCCTCAGTTTGGACGGGAGATGATCTGGGGTGCGCTGGCAGCACGCGGGTTTCGTGTTCCTCGCGACAGAATCGAGGTGTCCTATGCTCGCGTCCATGGCTTGCCGGCAATGTTTGGCGAGCGCATCATCGACCGACGTGTGTATTCTGTTCCCGGCATGAACTCACTATGGCATCATGATGGCCAGCACGGTGAGCAGTGCACTTGTGAATGATCCTGGCATAGGCTGAGTAGTTTTTCAGGCTTAATCCGTTGGAAACTTGTCGTCCACGCCTTCATCGATGGCAAAGCGCGGTTTGTCACAGGAATCCGAGTGAGCCCCAACAACCTCTCGCAAACAGTCTTGGAGGTTTTTGAGGCAGCCGTTGCTCTCCACGGGTGGCCAAGCCGAGTTCGGGGGGATCACGGTGTAGAGAACGTCAAAGTTGCGCGGCGGATGGAGCAGGTGAGGGGTAGTGGTCGAGGCTCCTACATTTTTGGGCGGTGAGTGGCTGCCTGTGACTGCCTCAGTCGGTGTACTGACCTGTGGTCTCTTTAGTTCTGTCCACAATATCCGTATTGAGCGCCTTTGGGTCGACTGGACCACAGGTGTAGGTAAGAAGTGGGCCACGTTCTTCTACGAGCTTGAGTATGAGGAGGGGCTATGCCCGGATAATATCGCTCACCTATGGCTCCTCCACCACCTCTTCCTTCCCGCGCTTAACCGGGACGCTTTGGAATGGGCAGACACTTGGAATTCCCACAAGATCACCATCGACGGGGAGAGGAGGCAGAGTCCTCGGGAGATGTTTATGTTTGGTCTTTTAGAGGACGGCCCCCATGGTATCGGTCACCTTGGCACCCCACTTCCTGCTGCAGAGGGAGAGGTCAGCGACGTTGGGCAATTTGGGGTTGACTGGGAAGCTCAGGCAACCCCAGCCCTGGTCAACCACCTGGCAGAGAACAATGTGCGCGATTGGGATGCGGAGAACCCCTTTGCCACAGATTCCACTCCCACAAACCTCTCCGAGGTCGTTGTGGAGCCACCGAACTGCCCGTTCGCGCTGGAGGAGGTCAATATACTGGATGTCGAGCTTGCACGGGTGGCAGATGTAGTGTCGCGGGATATGGCAGCAAGGAAGGTGGTGTGGCGGGAAGCGTTAGGACTTTGTCATCGTTTCTACGAGTAGATGCACTGTATTGCTATCAGTAAATCGGATTATATTTTGAGGCCAATGGAATGACATCGTAAGGACGACATCATATGTGCTACAGGGGTAAATAATTTTTTGGGTGACCAGAATTTGTGCGTAGCAGAACAAAGGCATCTTGGAGCAGGGAGTTGGATCTAGCGTGTCAGAGGGTGTAGGACAATCCTAGACAGCGTGTCCGTGAGTATCAAGCCACACAGCCAAAGATTACATACCAAATAAAAATCTTTCGGTCACTAATCCACACCACCCGATTGAACATCATCGTACTGCCTCGACCAGCACCTGAAAAGACTCCCAACCCGAGGATCCGAGACGCATGGTGTCCACCACCGTGGAGAAAAATTGCGGTTTTGTCCGTTTGTGGAAGGCAGAGGTGGTGATGTCATCAATTTAGGGTCGGTTTTCGAGGCAAAAAGAAACGGCGGCAAGGGCGAAAGCGTGGTGTGGGAGATTCTAAGGGAAGGGGAAAGTCATAAATTAGTTGAATGAAAAATATTCGAAAGCAAAAAGAAGCACTTGACTGGCAATGTGCTTGATCGCTCGAGCAGTACCAAGACCCGGCAATGGCAGCGCCAGTGCGTTTTGGGCCATCGAGCTGGATTTGCCGCACCAAATGGGGTGTTAGGGTCCCGAACGACATCTCCACAAGTATCAATGTGCGTGGCCAAAGATTACTTACCAATATAAATATTTTTGGGTGGACCAGAATTGGTGCGTAGCAGCACAAAGACATCTTGGAGCAGGGAGTCGGATCCACCGTGTCAGAGGGTGCAGGACAATCCTAAATTGTGTGTCCGTGATTATCAAGCCATACAGCCAAAAATTACATGCCAAAATAAATAAAATCGGTCGCCGGGATTCAAGATCACCACTAATTCACACCACCCTATTGGACATTGTCATACTGCCTCCACCACTACCTTGAAACATGCACAGCCCGAGCATCCGAGACGCATAGCGTCCATCGCCGTTGAGAAAAATCGCAGTTTTGTCTGTTTCTGGAAGGCAGAGGTGGTGACGTCATCGAATGAATTGAGAGCAGAAAACGGCGGCCAGGGCAAACACACGGTATAGAAGATTCCGAGAAAAGAAGAAAGGCATTAATCAATTGAATGAAAATTATTCAAAAGCAAAGGGAAGCAATTAACTGGCAATATGTGCTTCGAGAAGCACCAAGACCCGACAATGGCAGCGCCGGCGCGTTTCGAGTCGTCGAGGGAGATTTGCGCCACCAAATGGGGTGTTAGGATCCTAAATGACGCCTCCGTAAGTCAATAGTCGCAGCGGTGAAGGATACTTGCAAAAAATAAAATTCTTGGCGAGTGTGTATGCCTCGAGATCCGACGATTTGACAATGGCAGCGCCGGCGTGTTTCGAGTCGTCGAGGGAGATTTGCGCCACCAAATGGGGTGTTAGGATCCTAAATGACACCTCCGTAAGTCAATAGTCGCAGCGGTGAAGGATACTTACAAAATATAAAATTCTTGGCGTGTGTATGCGGAATTTCGCTGGAGAGCTCGGACGGTGGCAATGCGGAACGACGCTAAGGCCGCGATGAACCCGAGAATGTCGACGAGCACCTGCGCGACCAGGTCAGCGAGAAAATAAACACCTCCCAGCGGCGCAGACCAACCGGATTTTTAATGAGTCCCCCTTGGACGGACCTGGAATAACAATAGCTATGCCATCAACAAGGGATGGTAGGTCCAGCAGGGTGCGGTGCATACCAGTGAAGAGAAAGCGGGAGGTTGCACGCGTTCACGAGCAGCCCGCTCCAGTACGCATCCCACCGCTGCTGGAGGTGCTGTTTCTCGGCGGCGGTCAAGGCCCCACCCTTGGCTTTGCGCAGCGTCCGCTGCTGCTGCTGCAGCAGCTTGCGGTCCTCCCGGAGGTGCGCGAACTGGAGCAGCACGTACGACGCCCAGAAGCGGCACGACCACAGCGCGAGGCCGGCGGGCTCGAGGCTGATTGGCTTGGCGGCGGGGTTGAGCAGCGCCGCGGCGGAGGGCAGCATCAAGAGAAGGATGTCGTGGATTCGCAGCTGCGAGCCAGTCGCCGTCATGTAACCTCCCGCGCCGGGCCACGCTGATAAGCAGGCTATCTGGCCTTGCCTGGAATCTCGCTAATGTTGGGATTCCTGTGCATTACCAAGTTAGATGTACATCTCCAGGATTAACATGAGTCCCGAATGGTTAATCAGGCACATCCTGCATGAGGGTTTAATCAGCCCGCCCGAGAGCACATTAATCAGAACCTCCCATACTGATTAAGGTTCGATTCAACGGGTTTAATAATAGAGTCCTTATAATCACTTGATTAAGGCTCTGTGGGGCCAACAAATATCAGGGAACTTAAATATCCACTCTGAATAACCAGTGTCTATCGGCAGAGATAGAACTGTGGGTTTGACGCACCTTGTTGTGGTTGATTTGGCCTATTCTGGGGATGTGTCTGGACACATGATTAATCACCGATCAATGTTGCTATCCCAATATGGGTTCTTGACTCGGGCAAGGCTTCATCGGTGTATATCTCAACAACTACTGGGCGGTTCGGGGAGATTAGGGTATCTACAGGAAGCTGATACCCAATGCTCCTTGAATCTGAAGGTTTTGATCAAGGGACTTTGACCATTAATTTGGTTCAGCCCCGTTACCGTCCCAATTTGGGTTCTTGGCTTGATCAGGAATTGACGAGGTTATATCTTGGGAACCACTTGGCGGATTAGGGAGTTCTGGGTGTCTACAGAAATGGGAGACTCAGTGCTTTCTGAATCCAATGGTCCGAAGGGCAGGACAACACTATTTGGCTTGGAAGTTCAGTCGAGTCAGACAACCGATCGGAAACAAGGAGTTAAATGGCAGATCTTTAGCTTACTCAGGTAGTGTAATTAGAGTAGTGTAAGCGTAAATGTACAGTATATAAGGAGGGCAGTTCTAGTATGGACGCACTACTGCAGTGGTGGTGGTGCAGGTGGCGCAGGTGCTAGATCCTAGTCTCATAAAGAGACTTGGATCTAGTGTTTGTGGCACTAACATTGGGGTGGCACAGGAGCTAGGTCCTGGTCTCAATTAAGAGACTTGGATCTAGGGCTTGTGTTACAACAGGTAGTCCGCGCTTGTGATCCTGGACTGGTTCTATTAAGAGCTTTGCTTCGTTTGCACAATGTGATTAATATGTCTTGCCTTCGGTGGAAGTAAAACACATAATTCGGGATCGTGATTAAGATGTGTGAAGGGATTTGGGATTTGGATTGAGAACACGGCACCACTACAGCAGCCTTGGAAGGCTTATTATTTGGGATTATGGGATACGGTCGAAAGGGACCTTAAACAATCAGCAGCCTTGGAAGGCTTATATTTGGGATTGGGTTTGGATTGGTGTTGGATTGACACACTCGGTTGGCTATGCCAAGAGAGGGTCTTAATCCCACCACAACAGTCTTGCACGCCATTAGTCAAGTGCTCTCGTTCTGAGCGCTTGATTAAGGGCTTCAACCAGTCGAACTGATGTATCTGTGTCCCTTTTCTACTCCTTCACAGTTCTGTGAAGAAGTCTAAAATGCATGAATACTCGTCGGCACGTCTAAGCTTGTGCAACCAGGGGGAACAAGGATGTGGATTCGGTTAGTGGTTGTGGCTTGCACTGCTGCATTCCACTCGTTGGTCCATGTTATCAGCAGTACTCCAGCTTTAGACGGACTGAGGCAAAGCCTTTCAACGCGACCGTTGGGGTGATGCATCGGGCGCTACCGCCGAGCGAGGAGGGAAGAGCCGAGCGCGCGCGGGGGATTCACTGAACCAGCCAGACACGGCAGCACTGCCAGCCAGAATCCGCGATGGGGAGATGACAGCACCCGCCGCACCTCAACCCGGGAAGCTGGGTACGGCATGAACTGCGCTTTGGTGTCGCGGAATTTGCGATGGGAGGCGCGACGGCGCGGACGAAGCCAGAGGGTGGCGGAAGCGGGAGGCGAGGAGTGACGCCCTCTGAACGGGCAGGCATGGCGGCGGCAAGAGCGCGGAATGCTGAGCAGCGGGTGGCACCGCACACCTAAAAGCAAGCAGCTTTTACGGTGTCGTCCCGTCAGCGCTGCGCTCCACCTCCTCCTCCATCCAATCCCTGCCTCCACCTTGCCCTCTGGCATCCGATTCCCAGGGGGTCAAGTGTAATTGCGCGAGGACACCGCAGCCACTAGGGGCGCGGGTGTCCTCGCCATCCTTGTCCTTCCGGTGTCGTGCTTCGGAGTTCTTGATGCCCGAGCCGAGGCGCATCGGGCGCAGTTCGACGCGTTCCCGCACACGTCGGTGCCTGGAGCCGCTCGAGGGTGAGGAGGCTGCGCGTCGGTTGCTGGAGATGAGCCATTGGACGGTGTTTGGCAAGTTCGGGATCAGCCGGCGAGATGAAGCTAAATATATTTAGCGCTTGGTAGAATATATTCGGTGTCTCCGAAAAAAAAAAATTCAGTGGCAGAAAAATATATCTCCGTCTCAAAACTAACATTTGTTTGATTAAAGCACCAACTTGAGCAGCATATGACTGCCTCGAACGTAAATATATCTGGTAAAGTAACGGAGGGGAATCAGAATAAATAAAACGGAGCACAGGAAGAAGTCGCACGAGAGTGGACATCTGGGATAATAAATAAAGGCGACAAAAAAAGGGGACCCAGCCATACTAGAATCCCGTCCCTCAATCGTCTCCTGGGTCCTGATTACGGACAATGTTGTTGGCTTTGCGCATCACGGACGCGGCACTGCAGGTGACGGCTTTGGAGAGAGCGTATTCCGAATGGGGGGGGACTACGAAGTTCGTAGGGCTGGGGTCCAGGAGATCGGCCTCGAGGAGGAAGTACAGGAGAGTCCCAGCACGGGTTTCGGTGTTTGTAAGTTGCAGAGCGTTAGATTCGTCGAGCTTCTGAAGAAGCCGCGATTTTGCCTGGATGCAGGTGTTATGGTCGGAATTGTGATTCGAAAAAGTACCAATGGATCGAGACTGGCCGCTAAGCTTCAGCATCTCCTCGACAGATGAGCAGTCCGTTCTCGATAGAGAGAGGCTTAGGGAGCCCGACGTCAGGCCATGTCATCCCAATGCCCACTGCTACCTCGCGAATGAGTCGGACCACTGCATGCTTTTTATAAGCCGGTCCGATGTTTGAGGAGTCGATCGCACGGAGGAGGGCAGTCTGTGCAGGGAACCGCGTTTCGAGATACTGTACCACGGAAGTGGGGGGAGTTGGGGCAGCAGGTAGGGGAGGCGCGGCTGATGGAAAAGTTGGGGCCGGTGCACGAGCAGCAGACTCAGAGGAGGCAGCAATGACTGCAGCGGAATGGCTGTCCTGATCCTGAAACAGGAGTGAGAAAGGATAGAGCCTGAGTGAGAGGCGATTGAGGCGTACCATGTAGAAGAAATACATGGAGAATACTTTGGCCGTAGATGGGACGTTGTACAAAGTTCGAAGAGGGTTGAGCTCGGACACATCAAGCAGAACGGCTTGGACAACTTGATCCTGGTGGCCGCCGAAGCCATCCTGGTGGAATTTTCCGAAGACATCGGTGAAGGTCCCGAGGTCCTGGAATCCGGTAAGAATACCGTCATACCCAGGGTCGTTGACTGAGATGAGCTTGCGGGAGTATGCAACCCAGATGCGTGCAGTGTGCCATTTGCGTGCAACGGACTGGACGCGATGGTTGTCCCATACGCTGGCCATGATCTGACTGGCGAAGGGATTGCCAGGCAGATCCTGCTTGAGCACAAACGTGGTGCCATTCCCGGTATCACGGTTCATGAGATTGACGTGGACAATTGACGCATACAACGTCGGGCGGGGCCAGGGAACGGGGGAGAGGGGGGGGTATTTGTTTGAGCGGGATCGGGATTGTTGTTAGAGGCGACGTTAACGACATCGGGGATTTGGGTGGACTGGTCGTCGACAATGACAATGTCTGCCTCATCTGGAACTGCTAGGATCGGAGGGGCTTGGGGCGCTATGTATTGCACTTGGGATAACTCTTTGAGAGACGCTAGAGCGGCGTCAAATCGCTCCTTAGTGGCGATAGGAGTGGAAAGGGCCTGGCGCTCCCCGAGTTCCATAGGAAAAGGCGCTGATAGAAAGCCATGAGAAAGAATAGCAGACAAATAGCGCATTAGTCATACCCGGTGGCCTTGAAGTAGGCTGGCGACCCTCGGTATCGAAGAGTGGGAAAGGCACTGGGAATGGTTCTCAGCGCAGAGGCAAAAAAGTGAGACTGCGACGCACTGGGTTGCCTGGTCGGTTCCATCTCAAGAATCTCAGGGCAAATGACGCGAAAGACTGGATGATCGCGTCGGAGCGACACAGGTACAAGCGCGAGGGTCAGGAGCAAGAGGGGGACGATGGGTGCGGGATGGATGGGAGCTCATATGGACAGGAGATAGGGGAGCCTTGATAAGCACAGGATTTCCAACTAAATAAAGCTTGGTTTTTGGTAAAAAGCTGACCGATAGAAATTTAGCACAAAACAAGATTCAATGGCCACGAATGGTGGCATGGATGCTGAGCATCCGTGGTGCATGAATGTCGCAATGTTCGAAGTCAAGACAATTATTGGCATTCAGTGGCCATGGATTGACCACGCCCAGCTTAAAGACGCGAACATGCATGGTCATGAATGAACACGCGTGTTCATGCGTGGCCACGCGTCACCATTGATGGCCATGCGTGATCACGTGTGCGCATCGATGCCCACCGGTCTTTTGTCCAGTACCTACCGGTATAGGGTCCGGTCTCGGTCTCGGTCCTGAAGTCTGCTGTGCCGCAGATCCGCAGTGAGCGGCGCAGCGGCACTGGCAGCGGCGGTTCCGAGGTCCTCTGTAGATAGTATAAAGACTCAGTACTTACCAGTACTCGTCAACGACGGAGCTTTACCGACTCAATTCCTTAGTCTAAGTAAAACTCCCACCGGCTTGGATCAACGTGTTCTGCGACTTCTTAACCAAGAACTCCGCAGCCTCACACACGCATCTCCATTGACTCTCAGCCGTTTGCGGCTGGCTGGCGCTTTTAGGACGGTGTGTTGCTCAGGATCACTCAGACGACGGACTCGATTCGCGAATGCTCTGCTTTCGAACATTCTGATTAGTTTCCGGAACGACACTTAACGTCTGCCCCCTCTCCGTGCCATCGTCCTCATCACGTCACTCTCCGAGCACTCGATTTTCGAGACAGTACTTTGTTCTTATCAAGGCAGTCCCTGTTAAACCGCTCTATACCACCATTAGACGCCCACGTGCCAAACATAAGTAACCGTGATGACATAATTGACCGCAACACAGCCTTGCGGCAAACCTCGTTTTTTGGCCAGCGATGCCACCTCCGACAAGGATGTCCATGCTCCCCTCTCCCTCCCCGTCAGAGACAGAGTCTCAAGCACGGACAGAGAACTCAGGCCGCCTCCCCACCGCCGGTGCCCAATCGAGCTTATTACCCGACAGCACCGCCCCAGGCATAGCGCTATCGTGTGGGGCGGAGCACGAGGCCGATCCTGCCACGGACGACTGGTGGGACGCACGGCGGCCTGCCGTCGTGCCCTTCCTCCCTTGGCCATCAGAACAGCCGCAAGACCGCACGGCGCCACAGCGCCCGCCGCGCAGATCCACGGGGTGCAGCGCCCGAGTGCACCCTCGCGCGCACGCTGCGCACGACGGGGAACGCTGGGTCGGATATGTCGAAGACATGGAGTGCACGGTTGTTGTCAGGCTGGACGACCAGTATTTTCGCAAGCGATCGACGCTGGGGCTCAGCGGTGCTGGGTGCGGATGTGTTGTCGATGGAGTTGGGTGTACAGTCTGGTGAGCGATCTCCCTCTCTTTTTTTTTTCTCGGGTGCAACATTGCACAAAATATACGTCAATCCGGGCCCTCTCACCCACTACTCTATATTCCATTCGTCGTCGTGACCCTAATACTAACAAAATTCCGGCTCCAGCGGCAACGCCCTCGGTGCGCTGCACATCCCATGCCGCGCGCATCGGACCCGTAAAGGACCGGCGCACTACGTCTTCCTCCCCAGCGCAGTTTCGCCATCAATAAAAGACGCGGCCGAATCGTCACAGTACGTGCTCTAATCTTCTTTGCTTTTTCCCAGTTGCTTCCCTTTCTCTCACCCTTTCCTCGCCACACACACACACATTTTGCTTCTGTTCTGTTCGCACCTGTCCTACCATCCCCACCCCTGCTCAAATCTGAATTCGGCGCACTCACCCACCCACCCACAGCCTTACCGCTCCCACTGTGTCACCTTACCCACCCTCGCCGGGCAATTTGTTCAGCGGTGAGTTTATCCGGAGCGTGGCGAACGGGCTGGATGAGTTTGTTGACATTGGGCTGTTCCGCTCGGACGGGGACTTGAACTTTGAGCGGGACTTTGGGCAGTGGTTCAACCCGGACGACGTCGGGATGGAACTTGGCGCACCTCAAAACGAAAACACGTCCTCACGCACTAACACAAACCCACCCCTCCCATCCGAATCGGAAGGGGACTCGAACTTTGAGCGAGAATTTGGGCGGTGAGGTCCCGAGGGCAGGAGGGTGCTGTACAAGAGACGTGGCTGGGGCCATTTGAGGGAGGAAGCAACGGTACGGGTTCAGGCGCAGGTTCAGGCTCGGGATGTGGGTACGGGGGGAAGGTGTGTTTCTTCTCTCTCTTTTTTGCTTCGTTTCTTGTGCTACTACTCCTTGCACTACTCGTACGTCTCCTTGCCTTTTCTCTTCTTCCCAGCTCTTCTTCTCCCCCTTGTATCGCCAGCTGATAGTAATATGTCCCACCACAGTACGCCCGACATATCGATGATGGACAACTCCTTGCCCGCCGCACTCCGCTCGAGCCGATGGTGTTCTCGGACCGGCATGCGTGTGTTTCTTCCCGACCTTCGCAGCAGCCGGGGCTCATATGTTTTTTCCTTTTTAGGATATCGTACAGCCGGCAGCAACGCGGACTGTAGCCCCATCGACGAGACCAGAAGCGGAGGCGTGCGTAGGGGCGCGTCGTGTCGCTATTTGCGCATCGGTGGGAGGGGTGCATCCTGCCTTCTTTGTCTTTCCTGTATTCCTTCCCCGGGGTGGCCAACTACCCCATTATTTCAATCATGTTGTACTACCGCGCAAAAGATATTCACCGAGAACTCAAGTGTTGGGATATTTGGGAACTTGGGGTCTTGAACTCTTGCCAAGATGCATGCCTTTGTTTATAGTTGGGCTAGGTTGACGATGGCGGATGAGGCACTGATGTGATTGCAAAAGTATGGCCTTACCTATCTTGGTAAACTGCTGAAAATGTTACTCGGTTCCTCCGCTCTACGACGAAATTTCTGACCTGTTGGAGATGGAAACCCTAGATCCACATGCACCCCAAATTCACTTAACACCGACTCGTAGTCACCTTCGTCACTTCATTGCTTTAGAAATGAGAAAGTTCGTGAGTTTGATGGAAAAGCGTGACATCTCTGCATAGGAACTTAAGCTAAGGCTATGTTTAGGAGATCTTTGAACGCAGTGAACACCACTAGTACTGTAGCCGATAATCTGCTCGAATTTGAAGATTTAATACAGATGCTACTTACACTGTTTGTAGCTCGCTTTCAGCTCTCCTGGCAACCACCGACCCATCCTCTACGACACATCTTGACGCACAACGTAACCTCTTTCTCCCGATTATCTCCGACACACCGCCGCCCTCCCGCCCTCCTGACGCGCCCCACTGCCACGTCCACGCGACGCGTTTGTTTGTCCCTGTATCGCGCCGCACACTCTTGCCGACGTCACGCTTTTGACTCGCACGACAACGAGACTCACAACCTTCACCGTTGACGACGAGTCCGCCACCGCTGCCCGTCCTTCTCACCTCTACCCCGCATATTCGGCCCGCATCTCGCTAATCCAGCCGCCTGCGCCTGCACGCGCCTTCCATCCGCCATCGCCGCCGCTCCCCTTTGCCACTGCTGCCTGTCCTCCTCGCCTCTACCCCGTGTATTCGGCCTGCATCCTACTCATCTAGCAGCGCTGCCTGCGCCCGCACGTGCCATCACCGCCGCTCCCCTTCGCTTGCTGCCACTTCCCATCGCCTCGCCCACACTGCGCTACTACGCTATACTTAACCACCTACTTCTACCTCAAGACTAAGCCCTATCCATGCCTATCTGCCAAAGCCGACTCGAAGACTAAGTGCCTGCCCGCCAGTCAAGCCCCTCTCGCCGTGCCCTCGCTTCTCGTCTGATTCCTTCCATCTCACCTTGCCCTCCCTCTTCCAAGGTCTATCCCTCCCATTCTCTGCGCCCTGACCCAGTGAGCATGAGCTAACGACCTCCATTTTGTAGATTTGATGCCCCCGTGTTCGCTACATTCTTCACTACGCATGCGCCGACACCGTCCCGCCGTGACCCTGTCGCATAACAGCTGCTACAGCATGGATAGAGCGGCTGCCCCTCAACGCGCCCTTTGTACGATCTAGGTGCGCTTTCGTACCAGACCTTTTTACTCTTCTTTTTCCTCCTCTCTCAATGTACCTATCCTCTCCTTCCCCTCTTTCTTTCTTCGTCTTCCTTCTATGCCGCGGCCATCAGCCCGTCGGCTCCAATGCTCTGCCTCACACCACCACCACCTCAGAGCCCTGCTCTTCGTTTTCGACCCCTCCCATGTGACAGCTACTAGCGTCTTCACTGCTCAGCCCTTGCTTGCAGCCCTCTCCCTCCGATCTTTGGGCCGCCCGTCGCCTTCAATGCAGCTCCCTTCCTGTCTCGGTATTTCGCATCCTTCACTGAGCTCCTGGCGATTTATCGAGCTCCCCTTCCATTGCTCGATATCCACACGACTAGGGTTTCCATCACGAACACCGGTGCATAGCTTCTCCCCCGCATCAACACTACCTCACGCTCTTTGGCCAATTCCTTGTTAGGTATCCGTCGCCGTCTCTCGCTTCGGAAACAGCTGATTCTCGCTCATTTTGGCCGTCGGTCAACCCTACGGATCCGATTCAAGGAGGACACTGACACTACTGACAGGGGACGCGCATGTGGAAATGAAGGTGTGTGCCCGGCGCCTAACCCCACATTCCTGCTTACTCGTCCTTCCCGCGCAGCCCAGCCTCTCTTCAATCCCTCACACGCCACATCTACCTCCTTTACAACCCTGCTGCGCCACCGATGCCGGCCATTGCAGCAAGATTCACTGGCGCCCTCATAACCCTAGACCGGTGCATGGTATTTTACAATTACAGCCAATGTCGGAACCGAAGGCGCAGAAGAAAAATTCCTGTTTTGAGATGTTTCCAAAGAATTCCGGATATCTCAGTCAGTTCTTCACTGATTCACACAAAAACTAGATAGATATACTCAGCTAATTCATGTGCAATTAATGATAGAGAGGAATTCATGAAATCATTATGTATTAGGTAATTTCTGTTTTGGGGCTGTTTTCGTGCCGAATACTGTCTGGCACGGCCAGAACATGTCCAAGTGGCCTAGGATTTTAGGAGGGACAACGTATATGTGATATATAACATGTGATAGAGCTAGAAGTATATGAAACCTCTAGATAAATCTGATCATGACAATATCTCTGAATACTCCAAACTGCCAAATGTTTTCAATGGAGCTGGAAGGACTGTATCATAATTATCCTCAGTTCTGGCTCTATCAAATGTTTTAGTAGGTATATATGTTGTCCCTTCCAAAATTCTAGGTCACTGGGACATGTTCTGGTCATGCTAGACAGTATTCAGCACGAAAACAGCCTCAAAACAGAAATTACCTAATACATAATATTTTCATGAATTCCTCTCTATCATTAATTGCGCATGGATTAGCCGAGTAGATATATTCAGTTTTTATGTGAATCGATGAAGAACTGACTGAGATATCTGGAATTCTTTGGAAACGTCTCATAACAGAAAAATTTCTTCCGCGCCTTCGGTTCCGACGTCAGCTGTAAATTTGTGTCCTTCTGAGACGCACCGCGTTCGAGCATGGCACATGCGCCTGACTTGCGAGTGTATTCCCTCTGCTGCCCCACGTCCCCTCCCCCAGCCACTGCACCACTCCCTCCGCTAGTCACCCTGTCCGCCCCCGTGCGCCCTGCCCAGTTGCTAGGCTGCCACCACAGCACCCACGCCATCCACTGCACTCGCTGCCTTCGCTATACGCACGCGCACACGCGCCCAACCAACCGGCGCATCCCTTCCACTGCTATGCGTCGCCCCGCTCCCACACCGCTCCCTCCACCCAAGCCCGCTTCCATGTCAACAAGCCCCCGACCGCACGCTCCCTCACCTGCGCCCGGCTCGCACGGGCGTGCACGGCACCCTTCCTCCTCCGGCACACTGCTACCTCACTCCCTTCGCCCTCACCGCTTTCACCGCACTTGCTGCTTTTGCCGCACACGAGCACACACGTACCCCACTGGCGAGCTCGTCTCCCACGCCGCTCTACGTCGCTCATCCCCACGCTGCTCTCTTTGCTTGGGCACGCTTCCACCATACATTCTTCCGGCTTGCAACCACCGCGCACGCCGGCCTTCCTTCCCTCGCTTATGACTATATTGCTCCCTCCTCTGAGTCCACTTCCATGTCACCGCGCTCATCACCGCATGCACAGCCGCACACTCTCCTCGGCACCGTCCTCTTCCCTCCGCCCATGGGTTTTTCCACAGGTGACGTGGATCTTGCGGGTCAGGGGTGTCGGAGGTCGTATGGAACTAGTAAGAGGAGTGAAGCGAGGGCCTGCCCCCTGGATGCGAGGGGCGCGAGAGGGAAGTGGACCTGGGTATGGAGTGATTGTTGGCTGAATACAGAGGTGCGGGCGTATATCTGTAAGAAAGCGGGTGCGGAGAATGCGAGCTTGGCAAGTATGCGTGGGAATGGACATGCGAAGGGGAACGGCAAGGGGATTGGAAGATGCGTGAGGACGACCGCGTGGACGACACAGAGGCGTGGACACATCTCGGTATCTTTGTGACGCGGGCGCTGAAGCAGGGTGAAGAGATCGTGGTGGGATGGGAATGGGACGAACCAAACACCGTGTAGGGGGCTTGGTGGATTGGACGGGTGCGTCTCTTTGATTATCTTTTCTCTCCCTTCAAACCACGTCTTCATGTCTTCCATCTTCCACGTTCATCCGCTCCCCAATCTTTCAGCTTTCTTCCATCTCTCTTCCATCTCTCCTCTGTCTATTTGCCCGTTCTCGTACACACGTACCCCTTCCCTCACGACTAATTCATCTCCCTCACAGACTACCTCTCCCGCCGACGCCAGCGCAACGACAACTGGTCCAGGCGTGCCGCCGCCCAGCCCCGAGGCCCCGATGATGCGCTGGGGCCCACTGATTGGTGCGGAGCGCTGGGTACCTGTGGTGGACCGTGTGCGGGGAGCAGCGGGTGGGGAGGCGTCGTGCTTGAAGGGGAGGGGGAGATGTATTGCAGCGAAGGCCATGGGAGCGTGTACACAGGCGGGTACGGATACTTTGACACAGGGAACGTCTTTGCAAGCGCGAGTAACGAAGTTTATGGTGCAACCGGGAGCGGGGGCGCAGGTGCGGCGAACACGTGCAAGCCTACTACTAGTATATTATATCTCGGTGGCCCTCAGGACTGGCTCAGCATCAGCCTTTCTCTTCTGTTCAGCACCAACTCCATGCTCTCTACATGGCCCCACAATTTGACTCGACCTACGGTGTTTGGCTTGTCTCTCTTTTCCTCGAGACGATACTCTACGGCATAAGCGTTCTTCGGACCTGGATTTGATTTGCTGCTTGTCCGACCGACATGCTCTCTCTCGAGTGGACAGTGAGCAAAAGTATCCTCAATATCTTTCTGGGACTCACGCTCACCAGGTTCTTGTCATCTTGTGCGACTTTGCTTTCCTTTGAGTCATCGCCGTCTGAGACACTGTCTACAGAGCTCTGGAGACGACCCAAATTGTGTTCTTCTTTCCTTCGTCGTACTTTCGTTTCGTCGAGCGCTTCGGGGAGCTCCAACTTGATCTTGTCTGGTGAGCAATAATCCTGGCTTTCAACGCCGTGTGGACTTACGAGCCCAGCCGATTCGGTATGAACCGGTGCACTTCACCATCGTTGACGCTAACGGTGTCTTACCTTCGTGGCTCCAACTCCTGGCCGCTGCACGTCGTCGCCTTTATCATGGGCGAGTCAATTGACAGTATCCTTCCGCTTTCGTTGTTCAGATGTAATGTGTCCTATTCATATGATCTGAGCCGCTTTGTACGTAGAACGGGGGTGACAAAAAGAGTTATGATGATGAGGTCCAGGATCAGTCACAGAGGGCTTCAGGACCTTTGAATGAGTGGACATAGTCGAGAAGGAAGTAAGTACAAATCGATCAGGAAGCAAGATAGGGGATGATGGCGCTTAGCGGTACTCAGACTTACTCAGACCGTCGGTGGTAAGTCTTAATGAGATATAATCGGACTTTGAAATTTCCATCTATCAACTTACGGCTAAGTGCTACCAGCCGTTATGGTAAGGAATACCTGTTTGCTTATTCCTGCACCTAATGGCTGGACACGAGCCTACAAAAAAGACGAAATTTTCGGTTCAAATGTTGAATTTTTCAGGGTGTCACGCAAAATTTCGGTGGCTGCTGAAATGTTGAATAGGTAAAATGGGTCACGTGTCACACACCCTGTCGGAATAGTCAAGGAATAGTACAGTATTTGGAACTTTGATAGTTACAATAAGTACAACCCTAAAGCTCAATTTTTGAGCGATAAATAATGTTACAGCTGCGTGTTGGTCTGTGACGGTAACTGACCTAGACAATGAGTGGTAAAATTGGCGGTGTCAAAACAGTCCGTTGATAGCCAACTATCACTGCATGGAATGGACTGATCCAGAGAAGCTGGAGATGAAGATCTGCCGAAATGAAGGAAACGGTCAAATATCAATGGTCTGAAAGACAACGATCTACAGTTGATAGTCTTCGTGAGAGAGTGTTGTATTTCAGGACACCACATAATTTGGGCTGGTTCAAGTTATATACACCACCCGCCTCCCAATGTCCCATGTTAGATCGATATTGGTCTGTGTCTCGGTCGAACTATGAGGTTGAGAAAGCATAATGAATAGTATGAGCCACTGGGTGTCCAAAACAGAAGCTAATTCTGAAGCGGCAGATCCCCCGAGGACACTTCAGCTGCCTGATTTGTGTTGCACGCTCATGTACATGGACAGATGGTGTGATGCCCAAGTGTCGAGGACGACCTTGTACCTGTCAACTCAATCCCGAAATGACAGATGGGTATGAGTATGATGAAGAGTAGTTCGAACTTTCCATGAACTGAGGTAACCACACCGGGATGAACTAAACCTGTACATCCTTGAAGACGGCCTCCAGACCCCTTTGTGGGTTTCCGCTACCTTTTGCGGCGGGTATCCCCACCGCTATCCGTTTTAGCTACGGCAGTGCCGAAGCGGTTGAGCGGAAAGGGATCAACCAGTACTACGGGTCTTTTTTATTGCCAATGCGCACGACATGCAATTCTGTCCGGCCTTCACTGCGGCGCGCGTGGGAGACCGCGATCTCCCATTCGACACCACCGATGCGCCGTAATTCCTCGGTAATAGCGAAGCGAGTCGTGGAATCAACCAGTATGTGAGCGCGGCCCGACGGGTAGTTGAAAATCATCATATATAGGTCGTTTGGACACTGCTGCATGAGGAATACCTGGGCCGTAGATATCGTGTCACTGGGGTGAGTGTTATAATCTTCCTGTAGCACGAGACGCAGGAACTTGTGCTCCCGATGGCCGAGATTCTGATCCTCATCTGCAGGTTGGATCAGTCAACTCGCAGTGTACAATGCTAAGATCGGATAGGGCCTTACTCAGCGTGATTGCCTGGCGACGTTTGTATCCTTGCCGATGTTCGCCTGGCGCCAGTCGGGCGTCGAAAACAATAATACAAAGTCAAGGAATATGATTTACGAAAAAACGTCGGGTGTACTGTACATTTGCTAGCGAGTGGTATATAGCTTGTTCTCCCACTATATAAATCGTAATTCTTGGTGTCAAATCGGGTGGCTCGGGTGGAGGTATGAGTGAAAATGAAGAGATTCATTTATTTATGTTCCACATCCTGGAGTAATCAAGCATCTAATATTAATTTTGCGGATAGTCGGACGAAAATTGTGCTTACCAATGAGCGCTGGCTCCGCACACCCCCAAAGGAGATGGCCATCGTATCTGTTTTGCTTCTCGGATGCGACAAACAAAAATCAATATCCGACACATTAACGGTGGTGCATTCACGAAACCTCTGCCTGCCGTTTAGCCTGCTCCACTCAGACACATCATTGTTTAATTAGGATATTGCGACACTCACGAGGCGAGCATTGCGTTGGAGAAGACTATATTAATAGACGACTGCATCAAATTCAGGTCCATGGGCTGGTGAAGAAATAATCGCACGCTTTGATTGGACTAAAAAGACGCCGGCCCAAATAACTGAACAAGAATGTTGAGCGATAATTTCGGTGGCGAGGAAAATACCCACGGTCCGTTCTTGTCAAGAACTGTGTTCGTGTTAACTACGCGTCAAGGAGAGAGGGGAGAGTCCCACCAGGATTATTTGGATAACGCTGCCTGCACTGCAAATTGACAAAATCTCAATCCGAATGCTGAAGCCACAGCAGAGCACTTTTTACCTGGTGAGGATCGTCGATTCTAGGATTGTGGCATTAGCGCAACGAAATCAAAGCTGTGATTGAAACAATCTCACCAATAGCCCACAAGATAAGTGTGTCCACCATGAACGGGTTCTGTGTCAGTCTCAGTCTTAATCAAGGTGGGCTTCAAGCTATCTTACCGCTTTGACTCGCACGAGCGCATATTCCAGAGACAGAAGCACAACGACGCAGTGATTAAAATATCCACACTCAAGTCAAGCGACAGCGATGTGGTGACCAGCCAGCGCCACTCCAGGATGATAGTAGCGCGGACATATTTCAGCAGGAGTGCTGCGATCGACATGTGGCCGACGAAGCGCAAAAGCCCCAGGACGCAGGCAAGAGCCATGATATACCATTGCCCCGAGAGCACGCGAACTCGGTTGGCGAAAAAGGTCTAGAACATGCTGTGAATCATGGGCAATGGCAAAGGTAGTCAGTCATGCACTCACCTGAACTACCGTATAAATGAGTCCAGCAAAAAGGATCGTGATGTCTTCCGAAAGAGGCGGACTGAGGACGTGGCTGGGTTGACCATAGAATGTTATGGTTTGCAAAATAAAGCTACGAAGGAGCTTAGCGCTCACGCGTTGGATCAATGACGGCCACTCACAGCATGTAAAGCCGATATCGTGTGTCCGAGTTCCAGAACCCCTAAATCTCGTGTGAGAAAACGTGTGGTTCGGTGGCCACACAATAATCACCAGACGAAAGCAACCTGGATGAGGTAGGTCAGAAAATGTCTTAAAACACCCCCTTCTGCGACTTACGGCGGCTTTGAGAAGGTTTGAATCTTTGGGAAACCGCCTGTAATAATTAAAGGTTTGAAGTGTCTCGATCCCGAACAGGAAGACCCCCAGCACGCTGCCAATCTCAAGTGCACCGAGATTCCCGTTCAGGTCGAAAAGAGAAAGATTAGCGGACATGGAAAAGGGAAGGGGATCGATGTATAGGGAAGGGGTATCGGTGTGTGGGGAAGGGAAAACGCGGAAGGAATGCAATTTATATATCTGCCCCAAGGAAGTCCGCGTGGTAACATTGTACGGGTTAAAACGGTCTGTGCATGGAAGAACTGTCATAGCTAGGGATGGAATGATTCTGTTGTGACACGGGCGGCCGAGGCCACTGCAAGCCCTCTAAATGCGGGAAACCGTCGAGATGCCACCGGTCTGCTACACAGGATGATGTGATGAGTGCGTCACATTTAGGACACCGATGCATATTTTCGCCCAGCTCTGGGCACCGGCTTAAGCTGTTGTGAAGCAAGACCGAGTTATCACAGTCGACGTCTGTATGGCGGAGAATAGCGATAAAACTGATGAAACTGAGCCTCAGAAGACGGACACAAATTTGGAACGATCAGATCCCACGGAGTCAATTAGCTGCCCAGGAGCACCTGTAGATATCCACAGATGATTCAATGTTCAACTTTAATGGCATACTCGGACCTGTCAGCCTGGCAACCACCTAAACATGTACCAAACATGATTTGTAAATCATCGACTGCTCAATTATTATTACTCGTATATTAACTTTGAACGAGATCTCTTGAATCAGAGTGTACATGTTTGTATCCTTCCTTATCTGCACTTTCTTTCCGATCCATCTCCTTTCTCCGCTGCCTCGAGGATCTACCGTTTCTTTAACGAAATGACGAGGTTTCATTTGTACGACTTTAGTTCATCCCCATTGGGCCTATCCCCTTCCATGCCCTCTCTTCGTCCTCTTCCATTGCCACGACAAACACAGCCTTCGAGTTGACTGTCATCCCCATACAATGTAGCCTTTCCCACTCTTCCCATGACGCCCGATGCTGCGAAGCTGCGCAACAACTGTGAGCTGCGCCAAAGCTGTTGAATTCAATCCAAATCAGATTGGTCAAGGCAAGAAGGTGAGCCGATGAGTCTCGTGTGTCCACAGCCTCGAGGACAATCCCACATCGATGCTTAACAGTCCCCAGGACGCCACGTCCACCGCACTGCGGCCACGTCCCGTTCTCTTCCATATAAACAGTTTCCACCCCCTCTGCTCTTACCCTCTTTCCCCCCACGAGAGTTCCCGCTCTCGCAACTGTCACGACATAATTTTCGATAATTTCTCTCGTTTGCTCTCTTGGACCGGCTTGTCAAGCACAACTTATGCTCTCGAAACTGGATCAATTTTGGCTGAATCAATTTTGTTGTTCCCCATCACCATTCTTGCCTTCAACTGCAGGGGAAAATCTGTGTCTTTTATTGTACGCTCCTCAGACCATCACTTTTCCGTTGGAATCAATGAGCAATCCCATATTATCAGTGAACCCGTTGCAAACGCGCGGGGAATTCTTCGCTATCTACACTACATATATATTACTTTGCTGTAATTAAGGTACGAATTAAGTCTGTCAGGGCACAGGAATGAACGGCGGGGACCTGGTAACAAACTGCGCCACAGAGCCAGTGCGCGCACATAACTTGTAACTCCAACATTTTCATCCCTCTCCGGTCTCGTCCCACAGCTCAAACATAAGTCTTAACGACAACGAAGTTGTTAATTTAATCTTTGTGGTCACGAGAAAGCAAAACATGGCACCCCTTTGCTCAACATCTCAAGTGCACTCAAAGTTTATATCCAATTCATCAGCGGAGCCTATTATTCGGCGTGTTCCTCAAGAAATTCCTTGTTCCTTGTTCGATCTACTGTCTAGGCCAATCCTCACGGATCAGCCTTGGCTCAAACTCCTTTGATATGATTGCTGTTTCTTGATTGCCCTGTTGCATTGCTCAACAGTCTCGCAGGCCTACTATACTGTACTCTTTCGTTCAAATCGGCAGTTACGCGTCACGCACCCCCCTGTCGATCATGAACTTTGGTCGAGGCCATGCATCACTCGGGCCTCTGTCGAACCTCCAAGTGGTCACACAGGCCCCAAATTGCCTATAAAAAAAAAGGGGGGGCAAAAAAGACAAAAATTTCGATTCAAATGCCGAAATGTTCGAGGTGTCACGCAAAAATTCGGTGGCTGCCGAAATGTCGAATAGGTAAAATGGGTCACGCATCACACCCCCTGTCGATTTGAATGAAATTGTCCAGTATTTGTTGCCGCTGTCAGTGTTGACTCCTGGGAGGAAACGTCTGTGTCTTTCAACTGAGCCAGTAAATCTCATCACAGTTGACACTGCCACGGCTCCTCTCTGTATGTGGTGCAAAAGTAACAGTTTCTCTTCTCTTTGGGCCTGGATCATATTTGGTTAATGTTTACCGATAGTCTGATGCCAAAATCTCGCTCTATAACACTGCGGTTTACTTATCGCCGAAGCGAAGCGCAGGCATGTCTTGTACCTCGTGTATTAGATGCCTCGTATCAACCTTCCATTTTTCCCACTGTCTACCGGCACTTCCCGTATATGCGTGCAATTTCCTGTTTTAATTTCGGGGTTCTCCAACTAACCAGTGCATCAGAATTTCCCTTTGGTCCACGGAACTGGCCGCTCCACAATTTATTTTCAACCTCGCCGATCAGCGCTCAATTTCCGCTGAAAAGGAAGGATCTCCGTCGCCCTCTTTCTCTCATTCTCACCCCCATTATCTTCCGCCCGTATCACTTAGGACCTTTGCACTGTGCGTCCTCCACTCTGAATCATTCCTCAGTTGCCTCTGTAACCAACATATATTAGGCACCCCCCCCAGCGCGTAACGAAGGGTTGTCTTCAGCAAATTACTCCATGAAGGGGCGAGTGATGTATTTTTCTCGTCTCTTTCCGGTTTGCGCTGCATAACGGCATGTTTTCTACACTTTCTTTTTGCGCTCTCGGCGAATTTCCACCCGGTCGCAATTTCAAAATTGACTACTCCCAGCTGAAAGAAGCGACGTTCGAAAAGAAGTGAGTACTCAGGGAGGATCCTCAGCGATGATTCAATAATCCCAGGCAGTGCTCAACAGCTTGATGTTGCGTTCATGCCAAGATCCATCGTTCTTTGCTCTCGGTTGATTTGTAACTGGTGAGTGTTCAAACTCCTTGGATTGCGTTGATTTACTGACACTGCATTTATTCCAGTATCCTTCGCTCTTCACTTTTCACTCCCTGGGTCAATTGTGCAATCGGTGGGTGTTATACCCAAATAAATTTGCATGTACTAAATTTCCGTCAGAGACAAGTTACAGACCTCATCTATGCCCTGCCATGAACGATGCGGGTGATCATTCCGCGCCGTCGACGCACCTAGTCCACAACATCACGTAAGATCCCCTTCCTATTAGCTTTCCGGTCCGCCCCCTCCCTTTCCTCCGTCCGCTGTACATCCCCGATAACCCGAGAAGGTAAGCTATCATGCTCTTGCGGTGCGACACAGCTTTTCACTTACGCTTCCACAAAATTCTCAGGTCCTCTTGAATTCGTGCGTGTGCTCAAGGTTTTGATTCTTTTTGTTTGACTACACAATTTTCACTGGATTAATTAGCTTCCCATCACCGCAAGCTCAACGCCAACGACGCCGTACGTGCTAACATACCGGACATTGCAGCCTCATTCCACCGCGTTGGCGATGCGTAGAGCCGTAAACAAACTCTGTATTCAATTTCACGGGTCTTTGGTATGCCGTCGCAGGCTTTCCACTATGTTCACTTCTTCTAAGCTATTTTATAGATTTCACCCGTTGCGACCGCTCAAATTCAAATTCTCGCACTCCCGCGGGGCGGCCGGTGCGCTGGTGCGACCTCTTATGCACTTATAACTTTCTAGAAGTTGCTCAAGTTTTTGAAGGTCCCGCGAGCGAGGCGCGGCGCCGGGGTGAGTTTCTTTTTTCCCATCCAAGACTACTGACTCCAAACTGACTCCACTCCGCTTATGAGCCTCGAGCAGAGCCATAAACATATATTTCCCTTATACTGTCCCGAAAGCCCCACATCGGCTCCAGACGCGTCTCCGATCCTATCCATTTTTCGTGTTTCAGGTAGCCATCAAATACGACAAGGACATTGACACGTTTTCGGTAGGCGTCTTTATAATATTACACATGTCGTTTGATACGCACATGTACCCAGATTCGGCGATGCACGCGTCCCCGCCACCACCAGCTATCTCCGACGCGCCAGAGGACAGCCAACACCTCAACTGAAGTTTTGGATTTGCAAGGGACGGGATGCGGGTTAGGGACGTTACCCCCTATAGTTTAAGCCACTACACGGCCTACGACCTATTCTTCATATTTCGCCGGGTTTCATCGATTTAGTCCAACTCATGCTTTTTAATTGAGTCTTGAAAGCTCCATGGGCGATGTACTATATTGCGCTGGGAACCTGGCCACCTTAGAGGTTTTGGTTTCTTAACAGATTTTTCCGAGGACTTCCCTAATATCTGATGATTCCATATGCCTGGCGTACATCCTGCGAACAATTTGAGCCTATTTCTGCCCACTTTGACAGAGTTTTGAGTACATGGCGAATTCTTTTCTGCCGGAGGGTCCCAAAAAGGCAATTGACACAGAACCTGGCCACCCCTGCAAATCCAGTGTTGCCGGCTAAGTTGATAGACTTGCGATGTATAATAATGTTGAAGGGTCATAGGTGATGTATTTAAGACACTAAAAGAGTACATATCATCTATGAAAACGGTGGAACCAACTGCTTCCAATGACAGGTATGAGAGGCGGGATCCAAGCTGCCAATTAAACGAGGCCTGCGCGCCAGTGAGAGAATAGATTGAGCTAAAATAAGTCACAGGCAGGTTTATGAGAAGTCAATTGAAATATACGGACCCGCTGTTCTACTCTTGCTCCATGCTCCAGAGAACCCGACATTTAGATTTTGAACCCACCAAAAATCGGGTGACTATGGTGTACTGAACGCCTTGAGGAAGGAATAAGGGAGGTAAAATTCCGGAATATGTTCAAATTGAAGGTTTACCTATCAAGGTGGACCACGTTAAGTTTTGGACTCGGAGCGTCAAAGGGTCGTTCGGATGTAGTCTTCAGGCTCGGGTGCCAATCATGTACGGGAGTTTAACACTGAAAGGGTGAAGACAGAGAGAACTTTACATACCTAGAGAGAAGCTCAAAATCAAGTGAAAAGAACGAGCCTCCAAAGTCGCAGATTGACAAAGAATTGGTGGAGAAAGGAGCGGAATGGCCGCTCGGAGATAATAAATTGATTTTCTCACCCTGCGGCCCGACATTAACCGCGCCACCGCTTAACATCAACCCATCACTTTTGGCTGAAAATCAACATGAACGGGCGACATAGGTTGTATTCCACCCTTCGAGCACAAAAATGCCAAATACACAAGCATACAGGCCTATAATTGACAAGTGGCCAGGATCCTAGTGTGGCCAGGATCCTAGTCATTAACCGTTCTTTAAGATTTTGCTTGTTCGGCGGTGCCCATCACGTTGCACATGTTGAGTTTCTTCTCCATAAGGCTTAATTAGCCTGCTTTTGTTCTTGCGCAGTGCCCTTATGATCTACTACGGACTTTCAAACTCCTCTTTTTCTGAGCTACCCAAATTAGGCCTCTCTTGGCTTGCGAGCCAGCTGCGACCTTTATTTACACCCACGCCGGCGTTACATACCTCAAAAGAGCCCTCTTTATCGCAATACTTCTTCCTTCCTTCCCCCGTCCATGGTCACCGCAATCATCCCTCGCTGCAACCTTAATTCTCGCTTTTTAGTGTCTGTTCTTCGCTCAAACCGCTGCTCTCGGGTTCTCGATGGATCGATCAAGCCTACCGCCAGATCCCACTGGTCAAGAGCATCAAGAGCATGTAAGCCCAACCCTCTTTCGGACCCAAAGTCTCGCTGCCTGAAGCTGTATTGAATGTCAATTCCGTGGTTCAATATGTCGCTCAAGGGTTGTCCGGCCATTCGCTTTGGAAGACCGCAAGTATCAACCAACCTCCTCGGGCCCCACTTGCTGCTCGTCAAAGATTGTTGTTTTCAACCTCCCGGATTCAGTCAACATCCGCTCAAAAGGCGCTGTGCTTCTTTCTTACACCTCAACTTCTTTTCCCCGTCCGGCGGCTGTTACTCTACCCCATCCCTAGTACGCGCACTGCTCTTCTGGCTGCCTGAAAACCAACTATCGTCCTCAACAAACACAATGTTTCCTGCGTCTCTTCGTCACCGGCTCGCTCAGCTTCGGCACACCGATGCGGTGTTCCACGGCCGTCTCTCTGCAACCAACGTGTCTGAACATCAAGCCCAAGTTCACTGCGACTTAATTACAATTTCGCTCGACGTTGGTGCTGCTCTTTCCCTACCATTGTCGTTCCATCCCTCAGCTTCCTTCCCCTTCAGTCTCAATAGCATTCTTAACACATGCGGGTACCTGATCAAGCGCTCCGCGAGACCCTGGAAAGGAGGATACAACTGTTCGATTTTTGGTCTTTCCGTGCCGATATGTTTCCCGCTTACTTTTTACATATGAGCTCATTGATCAAGCCCTGGTAGTCTGGCATGCCCGGCTGCACCTGAATTCCGTCCTAATTGTCTCGTACTTCGACGAAACCGACGTGTCCTTGACTCGCTAGTGCCAACGCCGCCAACGCATCACACGAGGTATGGCGAACCCTAGACCCTCAACACATTATGATTCTGAGCCCCAACACAATGTATCGCTACCCGCAGTCACCGCCCAATTTATCTTCCCCCTTTGTTGGGCCTGTCAAGTGCAATTGTCAGGCGAAAAACTCAGCCTTACCTTGAAGGTACTGAAATCTCTCCTTCGCACTGCCATTAAACTCGACTAAGCCCTTCAAAGCACATACCTTTCAGCGCATGGTTGCATTTTTCTCTGTACCATGCTTTCACAACTTAGTGCTCCAATGACCTGCTCATTCACTGCGGTAAGTAGTTAAGCACGGGAGGGCGTTACGACGAATCAAGTTTGCGCCGCGAGTTCAGCTTAGAATGGAAGTGCTGCGTCTGCTTTCACTTTGATCCCACGCCTCCCGCGCACTTGACTGCTTTGGTGAGATCTAGAAGCTCGACATACAGGCAGCCTTTCCACCCGGCACCGTGCGTCCACCTCTCTGCGCATTCTATTCACCACTCACCGGAAGCATTGATTTACCAGCGGCCTTTCTGAGCCATCCCACAGTTTCTTGGCCTCCTGCATTGGAGTGGGATTTGCATAAGTGCCGGTGAGTTCTATACCATGGCTGATTACACCATAGTGACAATTCTCCTGCATCCACCAATCCCATCATGCTCTTTATTTTCGTATGCCCTCGATTTTCTGACGGGACCAACTCCAATTTTCGGTCTATCCTAGGGTCCAGGGAGTCAGAGCATCGCAGTCATACCTTACTTTATCCAAAAACTTCATATTGGCCCTGAATTTGTATCTTTGTTAACTGTAGACATCGTTAACAATCCACATTGGAAACGTACGCCGGAGCGAAGCGGCGGCAAGTCTTGTAGATAGTAAGTATTTGATTCCCCATGTCCTCGCCCTCAAACTCACATCAATTTGATCAATAGTGGTGTAGTTTTCACCGCTGTTCGATACGAGCCCTGGCCACTATTTGTTTACCCGCCTCCATTCATTCTACTCACGAACCAATGGTTCAGCTGCCTGAGATTGCAACCTGCGAAAATAGGAAATTATTGTGTTTTTATGCACTAGATACCTTGCGTCACAGATCAACTTATTGAATACGCTTGCGCTGTACACCGAGTTGCGTTTCCAGAAATGATACAAGAGCGCGGTTGAATATCGGAGGATGCCGGAGGATTGACGAATTTCTTCGGACAGTTCTGGATTTTGACTTTCATTTTATATTTCATTTTACCTCTCTGTATCAGCTTGAATTGCTCGCGATCCTCGAGTGGTTGCTGCCCCACTGTCGAATCCAGGTGCGTTGATACATCCTCACCCATTCTTCTCCTGATTGGATCTAATTCCTCGATTTATTGTTTCCAGCGTTTGCGCCCACGACTCAACCCACATCTCATCCCGGGGTAAGCCTCGGTCTTTATTACCCTCTCGTTAATTTTGACCATCTCAAGTTCTCTTGCCCGTTTTAATTCAATCTGGATTTTGACTTTCATTTTATATTTCATTTTACCTCTCTGTATCAGCTTGAGTTGCTCGCGATCCTCGATTGGTTGCTGCCCCACTGTCGAATCCAGGTGCGTTGATACATCCTCACCCATTCTTCTCCTGATTGGATCTGATTGCTCGATTTATTGTTTCCAGCATTCCATTTTGGAAGTATGGATCTAAGTGTGCAACGCTCCCATCCTGCCGCTTACTTGACATCTGAAAGTTGGGCCGTAGAGCCCGCTTCATTCGCCTCTACCCCAAGTTTTCTACCTCGTCCTCACTGACTTGAATCTCAACTAACCGGCTGGGTGTGTGGTACTTCATTCTCCCAGTGCACAACTCACCCAACTCACTCGAGGTAGTTTCGCTTTCATCTCCCCGTGTGGACTGTTTGGAATCCTGTTCTGAGCCACATGCTCTGAAGGTATGCCATCTGTTCATTCCACAGCCCTCAGTTGTTTGCTGACTATGAGAACCTACTCAGATATCTATCAACAGTGGTACTCAAAGTCACCTCGAGTGCCTTTAACACCGCTCGATGTTCACATTGGGTACCGTGTATGTTGTATCGTTATTATTCCCACTCCCGTCTCACGTTTTCAACCGCAGGCGTCGTTCTTACACCAATCCATTTACTATCGCCCGTGTGCCCCTGCTTGCGCTGTTCTCCTTGTTTTTCATGCTGCTCGTATGTCCATCACGTCCCCGCTTGTTTCATTTTCATTTTTTAATGCTACTCTCTGTGATATGTCCCCACACAGTCAAGGCCTATCATTACCGTCCATCCCAGATTGGCCCCACTCTCCTTCATCGTTGTCAGGGAATAATCCCTGCGCCCCGGGTCATTCTCCCCGCCTCGGAAACGTCTTCACACCAGGTGTATTCTTCTCATTTCTCGGTCTTCTGCCAGATCCGCGGCTGAACCACAGCCGACTGAGAACTTGCCAATTGACAGATTTCTTTCTCACTGGCCGCTCTGAATATGATCCCACCCCAGCATCCCTCCTTTCCCTGTGTGCGGACGTACACCCCCGGTGGGGAGCTTGGCACCATGGCATGGTGGTGGATTTTGCATATGGGTGTACTGCACGGTAGTGGACCCGCAGGCGTTTCTCATGTTGATCCCGCTTTCGTTTGCACAATGTATCATCCCTCACATTCCTGTTGCGCTATGGTTACTGGATGGCAGGGATGAATTTGTGCAGGCTTCTCCATCCTTCCTCCCCGTCATGCTCCTACTCTTTCACATTGTTCCCGAGGCAAGAGGGATATAGTTTACTGCCTTACCTGGCCTGAGAGGCACTAGGTACGAGGCGACCACTCAATTTGATACACTTATGCTCCTACGACATCTTACGCCCCAATCACGATCACGACCCCGAGTATCTGCTCAGTGCCTACGAATATTCGAGGTGCTAAGGAGGCTACCACTTACGAGCACACGAAACGTTCGGTCTCGGGTAGTCTCTTGAAGAGTAGACAGTCGTCTACCACTCAGTAACACCCGATCACCCGCCAGGGCAAGCGTACGACGGTTTCCCTCTGTGAGCGCTCTTTGGGCCTTACAAAGTGGACGAATCCGGAACCGTTGTCCCCTCCTGGCTGGATTATCTTTGATTGGACTTCACTATGTTGGACTCCCCTTTGGACTGGATATGGTCCGAATACACCACCTCGCCCGATCCTGCATCGGGCATGCAATCACTTTACCAGACGTGCTCGTGGCTCACCAAGCACATCCTCCTCCCATCTCACATTGTTCTCTCCGGAGGTGGCTACGTGTTGCATCCGGAGATTGCCCAGATCTTCACGAATGTCGTTCCGGAGATTGGTAATTTACTTCATGTCGCAGCAAGGCAATGTGAGATCCCAAGCGATCCATCCTTTTGTCAAACAGAGCTCCAGATCCTAACAAACACTACTGGATTGCTGGTACCCGCTACACAAAATCAAGTGGTATGGAATTGGATCATGCTTATGGACAAACTCTACGACGCCATGATACGCCTCAAGTCCCTTCGAATGGGCGATCCCATATCGGGTTCCACCTCGCGAATGCCTCAAATCCTTGCGGCACTCCCTCCTTCGCTCCGCATCAAGCTCCCCACAGCGTTCCTAGAGTCACATGGCATGATGGTGTTGCCTCCTGCGGCGAACACCTCACAAGTGTTACGACGGAAGGCTGACGCCCGCAAGCGTCTGCAGCAGCACTCGTGCGTGCCCACGCGTGGTTTGCGGATGCCTCCCAGCGAGGCCGAGGACGGGGCGCTCGTAACCGAGGCACCCTACAAGAGTAATGTCCTTGAATGGCGTGTTAGTGGATCGACCACGGGCATCGGACTTGTACACGCACCTATCACGCCGTGTCCTCCACATCCGATCGCAACAGCGAGGGCGAGCGATGCCCCTAAAGCGATGCACGCCGGGAGTTTGCATTACGCCGGCCCGAACATTTCTACGCCGGACTTCAGCTCCCAGTTCTATGACCTGGTATGGCAGCGCGCGACGTACATCACAACAATGAAATCCTTGGACTCGCGCGACATTGTGGATCGCGGCGCTAATTCGGATCTGGATCGGCGGCCCGTTGGACGATTCGGGCTGGAAACGGGATTCCTGCGGACGGTCAACAATACAGTCAATGACATGCAATCGATACTTGCCACCGTTTCGTCCCACTTCTTGGTCGACCCGTACACAACACTGATAAGCATGCTGGGTGGCGCTAACGACGTTTGCCAGCTACAAGTGGCGTGGACGGCGCTCCACGAAAGAATGGATCTCGCGCAGAGACACTTCAAGGAATGTCAGAGGGATTTTATGAATTAGCAGAGTGATGCTTATTAGTCTGCGGCGGCGTCGCGCAACGTGCCTCTCGTTCACGTTGCTGTCAGTGCGACCGCGGTCGAGTGTGGGGGGCAGGAGGATTCGCTGAAGCAAGTTAAGTCAGCCACATATCCGCAAGGGAATGTATCTCTCACCGCACGTATTGTGGACGAGCGCGCATCTACCGCGATCCGGAGTGCAAAGCTCCGCACTTTGGAGTCTTCCGGCGTCCCTGGAATCCGCTCGAGGTCTCGCCTACGAGAGCATGCGGCCAAAGCCGTGGAGGTCACGTCAGCGTCCCCCGTTCGCACCCAGACATTCATCGAGTCTGGGACGCCGTCCGTGCATTCGTCTACGAGGCATCAGCGAGTCTTGGAGCTGGACGAGGGAGCATGTACTCTGGAACGCGCCGCGAACACAGCTGGTGCTCCCGCTCCTGCAGCCACGTCATCGCCCCCCTCCTGCGTCCCCGTCCACGCTGTCGTACGCGCTTCAGGCATCGGCGAGCGCTCGGCGTCCGTCCTCGGAATTCGTGTGGTACGGTCCTCTTCCCTCATTCCTGCTTTCGTCTCCGATATGACCGCGGTCCCGCCTCGGGAGAGGCTCGCGCTTGGCAGTCAGGATCAGCCTCCTGCGCGAACACACGCAATGCGCGGACGTACCTCAGGAAAACGCGACGGTGAACCTTTGTTCACGCTCATCGTGCCTCGCGTAGCGTACCACAAAGGTCATACATCTTCCTCCGCACCTCGTGCTCCTGAACAGAGCAGCTCCATCGTGGATCAGCAACGGGGAGGCACACTGGCATTGGGAGCACACACCGTCGCAAAATATCCTGCGTCCTCGATTACCGTCAATACTCGTGCGGTCGAGGATGGGGGGCGACACCATGGGCCTACATCCACGAGTGCGCACGACGCCCACTTCGCAGCGATCATCGGCCCATGCGCGATGGAGCTGCGGTCCCTCGCTCCTGGTTTCATCGCTGATGATGCTACAGTTGAGCTTGAGGGGCTAAAGCGAACTCCAAAGCTGGAACTTGACGGACGCACCTCGAACGACCATATGCGGGACTCCATCCTGGAGGCTGACACACTCACCTTGCCCACTCTCGATGACGCGAGCAGTTGCGGCGTACCGGAAATCACGTGCATGACACCAGCTTCTCTCCTCCCATCTCTCTCCATCCTCCTCTCGGTTCTTTCCGTTACGCCTCTCATCAAGACTTCTGCGCTCGTTAGCGCGGTCGAATGGACATACAAGATCTCGTACCTCGGACTTCTCGTGGTCAGCAGCTCCGAGCCAAACCTTGTATGGGCGCAGGAAGGCATTGGCACGTTCACCTGGAATTAATTCCAGGCGCTTTTCAGCTTTCCTCCTTCTGTGGATTTCCCTTGGACTCACCTAGGATCTTCACCCGGTCAAATCGCACGGCACGGCACCTCGACCTCGCAGACGGTTCGATTCAGAGCGTCGCGAGATACGTATACCTCAGCTACGGAATCCTCTGCATCAGTTTCATACTTCTTGGATAATTGACCTCTCTTTCTCAAGACGCACCTCTTGAATCTTCAAGCCCTAACTTCGACTTGACTCCTCCAGACATGCAGTTGGCGCCGCGGACACCGCTTGTGCGAGGATTTGAAGCAACGTTCGATGCGCACGGATGTCGGTCGTGGAAACATGTTTCAAACAAAGCAGTGTCTAACCTTCGGCTCCAAAGCCGAAGTCTCAATTCGGGCATCAGCTTCGGCCGAACTGCCGCTCTTGCTTTCCACCCTGCACGAGCGCAGGTCTTTCACATCTTTCGTCCTTCGTCCTTCAACCTCGTCGTCTTGTCGCATGGCTTGTTCGCCTACACCAACGCCCCTCGATCTCGTCCTCAAAACTCGACGTTACGACGCAACTTCAATCTAAGTTCGGCGCGCGACATTCGCTCCTCGACTCCACGCGAAGGACGGACAGATGGAAGTGGGAGGAAGAAGGAGGAAGGCAACGCAGCCAAGCGTGTAGCCTAACGGGGGCTTCAATCGTGTGCGATAGCCCCCGCGAGGCGCGTTCATTCTATTCTTTCTGGCTTTTGCATATTTTCACTTGTCTTGTCATTTCCACGGCTCGCCCTCGCGACTTCGCGGACCGCGCGCAGGCACGCCTTCGCTCGCATAAGCCCTCGAGCAGAAGCCGCATTTGTGCTCGTTTTCAGACCTCCCGAGGCGCGGTACCCATATAGCGTGCCGACCTGAAAACCTGCGACAACACTTGCAACCATGCGCAGCGCGTCGGGAATGGGGGGCTAGGGCGAGGCTACCGCAGAAAAATGCGAGCCTTGACGGGGCTGTATCATATGCAATCGCCCCCTCGAGGACGCTCAACTGCTCGCACGCACGCACCATCCGCGTAAGCCCTTACAACAGGCTGCATCGATGCTTTGTGCGCACTCGCAGGCGCCGCTCCTCTACCTCGGGATTGCGATCTCACTGCCTCATGGTACACCCTTGCACCCCGTGACCCATCGCGCGCGATGGCCCCCGCGAGGCCAGTCTCCTTATTTTTTGAGGGGATTTCTTATTTTCACCCTTTCCTTTCTTCTCCTCGGCTTCTTTACGCGCCAATGGCTCCCCTTCCACGAACTCGGAACTGCTTCGCGGCTCGCACCGACCTGTACTTCCCGCATGGTCGACTCTGGACTCAGAGTGATTTCCTTTTTGGGAATTATGTCATTTTCGTCATCAAACGGCAACGCCTTCAAGCGCGAAGCCTCAACGGGGGCATTATCATGCGCGATAGCCCCCGCGAGGCGAGTCCTTTCCAGTCCCTGAGACACCGAGACTTTCATTAACCTCTTCCTATTTTCTTTCCGCGCTTTCGCATGCGGGATCCGGTTGGCTTGGAGCTGTATACCGCATAAGCCCTCGAAGAGGCCGCTTCCAGTGCTGTCCACTGGCACGATGCACCATTGCACATTCTGCTATGCGTCCAGCCTCATTTTCCCCACCCGCCTCAACCCATCACCTCCTGGATCTATTCTGGGGGGCAGCATGACATTTGGATGGGTTCTGAAAGTACCTCCTCTCGCTTGATCACTGCAAGGAGCTACTTTCGTGGGGGGCAGGGTAGGGTCCCCAGGGTGTGGTCTGGTATGGTGTATGAGATGGGAGCGAAGCGACCACGAAGCGGAGTAGGATGGGTTACGGTGTGGTATGGGATTGGGAGCGAAGCGACCACTGCACGGAGTGGATTGAGAGAGGGAACGGAGGCAGAGACGGAGTGGATGCAGGGCAGCCCATGGAGCCGGTGGCGAGGGCACTTGATGGAGGAACGCAGGGCAAAAATTTTCCCACCATTCCCTCCCTTTGACATGTTCTTTTCCTTGCAGCTCAAGAGTGGGGGGCTCTGTAAGGGATCATATATGTATTTTAGTTACTCTTTAGCTACAAGTCACATGTACGGTCATCATATGATCATCATCATCTCTTATCACAAACCATCATCGCCTCGCCGCCTTTCCAGCCTCGTCGAGTAGCTCCGAGCCCTGATAGAGGCAAGAGGGATATAGTTTACTGCCTTACCTGGCCTGAGAGGCACTAGGTACGAGGCGACCACTCAATTTGATACACTTACGCTCCTACGACATCTTACGCCCCAATCATGATCACGACCCCGAGTGTCTGCTCAGTGCCTACGAATATTCGAGGTGCTAAGGAGGCTACCACTTACGAGCACACGAAATGTTCGGTCTCGAGTAGTCTCTTGAAGAGTAGACAGTCGTCTACCACTCAGTAACACCCGATCACCCGCCAGGGCAAGCGTACGACGGTTTCCCTCTGTGAGCGCTCTTTGGGCCTTACAGGGGAAGTAGGGTATGTATCACCCGTTAAGAGGGTGTGCAAAGTTGGAATAAGGCTTTTATTTCAATAGCAACTAGGTGGTCTAAGCACAGTTATGCTGAGGCAGCAGGGCCTTCATGCCAACAGGATATCAAGACTCAAGTTAAACTTTAGACTGTTCAAGTCTTCAGTTTCTTTGTGAGGGGCAGAACCTAACACTGCTGGCAACTAGCCAAGAAGAAGAAGGTAGGACAGACTATCAACAGACAGACACTCCTTCAATATCAACCAACACTGCACAAATGGCAGCGGTATCAATGAAATGGGGGTGGTTACACAGAAGGTGGATGCTGGGCTAGGGTGTGGACAGTTACACTGAAGGTGGCAGTTTTGATTCTATTTGCACAACAAGTCTTAGTCCTGGAGGCCTAAAGTGCTGCTACAGGAGACGAGTTGGTACAGGTTGAACAGGGGTTCTTATATCAATGCAATTGGTAGTCTTTTCAATGTCCCATATCTCTTAGTCTTTTCTGTGTGTCTGCAAGTCTATCTGATTTCTTTCACAAATCTAGAGTCTACTATATTGCCCGTATATCTGGGGGATAGTTTACTGGCTAATACAGAGTACACAGCTGGCTTTTATACATTTCAGAGAGAAGTAAAGGAGATAGAGGGAATGAATAGGAACAATAAAGGGTGGGAACCCGAGTAGTGAATGGCCAATGGCATAGAAGGCATTCTCAACCATGGGTATTATGACCTGCTACTGGGGCTAGTCCACATGTATTTCTCTAGCATACCATGAGGTGTGCTTAGTTGTCTTGGTTTCCATCTTTCTGACTGAGCAAGTCAGTCTTAGTCATTGCTGACTGGTCAAGTCAGTCTTAGTCAGTTCCTATTCAACTTCGGTATCAGTCCTGCACTTCACAAGCTCAGTGGAACTCATAGTGAATATCAAGCGGATTGACAAAATAGTGTGGCGCTATACTGGCGGACCAGTATAGTGACCAGTGAAATATAGTGCAAGCACTATTCTGTAGTGTCAATCCTCATCAATCATATCAGTCAATCCTTGATGCGAGGCCCGCATCTTTCACACGGTCAGATCTGCCCGAGTAACCACAGTGATGGTCAACTCAGTAACATCTCTTCATCCCAATCTAATCAGTTGGACCTATACACAAAATCAAGCGGCACTATATCTCTGCCGGCCCTAATGTGGTTGTACCAATCCTGACTTTGTATATCTTGTTTTAATAGTCGTCAGACTATCCAGAGGCCATTGAAATGGCAAGCCAATAATTCTGAGTAGTTCCCTGATGTTTCACCTCCAGCGCATAAGACAATGGTTTACCGCCACTGTCTATAGCTCAGTGTAGAATATCATAGTCAGGACATAACAGCCTTTTGGCTTGCCTTGTCACGTCTACTCAATCCTTCATAGTTGATTTGTTACACTGACTTTTGGCCATCAATAGTGTAGCCTACCACCCCAGGGAGGGTGTACGCTCATAATCTAATGCCTCACGTCTGCCCACTAATAGGTTCAAAATGAAATAAAAACAGGTGTTTTCATGCATGTTTTGGTACATGCCCTATCACCGTTTCCCGAGATTTTTGGCTTCAAATGATCGGTAGCATAGGCTCTAGAGCCTCCAGGTCGAAAAACTGCAATATTTGACCCCTGCTGCATATGCCATCCATCAGAATACGACAAGTTGGTTGAAACTGGGTGATTTTCAGCCATGGCTGACTTCATTTATGGCCATGGTATTGTGGTAATGACTTCAACACATGCTAAAGTATCGAATCAATGTGTCTACAACAACTCAAGGTTCTAGGTGCCTTGTGCACAACACAGTGAACTGAAAAGGGGGTAGTGCACATGCCAAATTTGGTCGAAATGTAGCTTTAATGTTCAGGTCTTCTACCAATGTACTGCAAAGTCTTATGAAAGTCTTTCCGTCACAGACAATACTTAATATATAAAGGATTGTTCACAGCAACTTTTAAGCTGCCACTATAAGAGGTGACTTCGGAGTAGTGCCGACAATCAGAAATTGATGTCTTACCTAGAGCTCGGACACTTGGACTCGCCCGAAAGAACAGTGCTGTTTGCCCAATACTTATCCGTTTCTCTCGAGGTAAAATACAGGACCAGAGTAAAAGCCAAAATGCTGGTGATCTACGTACTCACCTTTGTGCAACAATCCTTGGATCAAATAATATTGACTCTTCTTAAGTGTCCGAGTTCTGGGGGAAGGATAGTATCTTTGCATGGGTGAAATGGGTTTCTTTGACGTCACTACACCTTCTGAGTGTTCTGTTTTACTTGATCTCTTGGACTCCGGGCCCGTGGCCGAGGTGAATGCACTCATTTAGTTGACATTTCGTGTGGCATGGTGATTTGTTTTTTCTTGGTTTATCAATGTGAGTCAATTGTTGGTGTGCAGGTTGTATTGCATTCCACCCGTACGCTGTCATGGGGGAATTCTCATTGTTTGACAATTGTCTCACTTGATTACAGTCCTCCATATGACTGTCTAACTGTGCTTCAACCAACAGGATCGAAGGAACACATTTTCATGCTGTTCCATGCAGTCCGCATCTGAGTTCTAAATTGTCAGGCTCCTGTTTTGTGCTCACATGCAGACAGATCAGCCGATCATTACGGCATGATATTGTGACCGATGCTCCTTCTCCTCGTCCATGATTCATCCGCTAGCGTTCTCCATCGCCATTCTGACCTCTGACAGTGTTCTCCATGTGGTATTTGCAGTCAGTTGAACCCTCCCTCCACATACGCGCCCCCCTCTGTCAGAAACCGGTACCATGCTCCCTGCACTAACTTGGATATTGTTATAGTACTGGTTGGGTCTCAGGCTATGTCTGCATCTCGGGCTCATGCCGATATTCCTGGAAAAGAAATACAATCTTTGACCATGGATTTTTCCCCCCATTCACAGTGTTCATCCCATGCTCAGTGGATACAGGCCATGGCAGAACAATATCGGCACTCCAGACTTTGCCTCTGGCTTTGAACCCAGTTTACTGTGCCTGTTTTCCTACAGCCTCAACTCAATTTTACTCGTGGGTCGTGGGAACAAAGGCCGGAATAACAGATGCACTTCTCTGGTGGACTCAGTGCCGTGTTCTTTGCTTTAGGTATGCAGGGTATGCCTTGATCGCTCGTGAATTGCTTCTATTCTTTGTTGCCCAATCACTCCTTGATTGCAGCTTGCATGCGCAGTTCGCGAACCACTCTGCATGTCATTTATGGTGTGTTACAAATTCTGGTGATCCATCAGAGTTCCATGCATTTGTTTCATTTGCACTGGTTCACTCCTCTTCAATCATCCTCATTGACGTCTCTGCTCCTTCGCTTCCTCTGTGTATGTGTGTACAATTACAGATCCTTCTCTGACTGATTTCTTCAGATCGTTCTTCTTTTGACTGATTCAAAATCCTACTCTGATGGCACACCTAAAAACTCGAGGCCCGTGGTACGGTAAATTCATCAATATTCAAATCTGCGCATTTAGTTTCCTGACATTTCATCTCGGCACTGAATGATGTGCTGGGGCATTTGTTCTGGAAGGGTGGACTGTTTAAAGTCCACATTATTTCTCTCCATCGAACAGACGCGCCTCTAGGTCAGCCAAGACACGTCCCAGCCCATGGGCCCGCTCAGGTTCCTCCCCAGCCGCGGTTCCGAGGCTCACAATCCCTGTAGCAGTAGTTGAATTCAATACAGAGATTTTTGTTTGGCCGGAAATTTCGGACCGTGTTATGTGTGATGTTACTGTGACGGAAAGTTGGGGTGAGCCTCTCCACGGCGGCTGGCCGATAACATTTACAAACAACATAGCCTCATTTGTAAGCAATTCTCGAGAAATTCACCATGGGGTCTTCAACATCTTAGGAATATTGATCTGCTGAACCCAGAGAGCCATGAAAGTATATTCAAGTTCATCTGAAAGTTAATCTCATTTTTACTCACCTGAATTCATCTCTTGTAGTATGCATTGCCATGTTTTGGTAGCCTTTGGGGAAGAACTTCTCAGAGACTTGTGTTCCTAGTCCCACCTTTCAGTATAGTCTGTATATGACAATATATCATGCCTTCAACAGCTCAAAGTATTTTATATATCATGGTGGAGCATGCATGTTGAATTTCTTTTGAATTGATGGTAAATGTGGCTATGTTCCCCTACTCTGGAACAGAGAAGGGTTCTGTGGGGCTGAAACTGACCACCTCCCGCAAGCAACACCCCCATTTTTCCCGAGGTGGCACTTCAAGCTTATACTGTTTGAAAATTGGTCTCAGTCATTTGAATGTATGTTATTGAGCCATTTTACTGCAATGTTGCACAAAGAGCAGAGTGGTCCTGAAGACACTGCTTGTTGTTGCCTTTCGGTTGACTCCTCACGGCCTGAGATGTGGCTTGTAATTGCCTCTGACCACTGGCTGTGATACCATGTCAGCTTGATTTCAAATTGTGTCACGTTTTGATCGTATTCTTGGACGTCTAGTACACAACCAGCAAGCTGTTTGTGAATGTAGAAAAGCCTGTGGTCTATTCTACTCTTACTCGGCATAAAATTCCATTGCAGGTTTGACCCGCGAGTAGCAGTTAAAGATTAGTCCTGACTGCACCTAGGGCAGGTTGAGTATTCCTGATGGACTTTCTAATACAATTCCCAGACATGTCAGTGCACTCACATCTGTGCCTGAAATGTTCCTTACTCAATGCACACATCAAAATTCCAACAAGTCTCAGGAAGGAGTGCTTGTTTCGACGGCCAGGGCATGATAGATTCCCCTGAAGTTTTGGATGGAGCCTCCTAAGCCATGTTACATGTGATTCACCCAAAAACCTTGATGCACTCAAGCCCATGTTTTGGAATATTCTGTGCTGAACTCACACATCAAAAATCCGGCAAGTCCCAGGAGGATGTGATCATTTCAACAACCAGGGCATGTTCGATTTCCTTGAAATTTTGCAAGGAGCCTCTGAAGGCATATCCCATATGATCTGCCCACAAAACTCGGTGCACACTGGTCTGTCTTTCCAAATATTCTATGCTGAGCTCACACATCAAAATTCTGGCAAGTACGGGGAAGATGTGTGTGTTTTAACAGTCAGGGTATGTTCAATATCCATGAAATTTGGCATGGAGCCTCTTAAGTCTTATTACATGTGATCTGCCCAAAAAACTCGGTGCACACTGGTCTGTCTTTCGAAATATTCTATGCTGAGCTCACACACCAAAACTCCGGCAAGTCCCGGGAACATGTGGTCATTTTAATAGCCAGGGCATGTTCAATTTTCCTGAAGCTTTGCAAGGAGCCTCTCAAGTCATATTACACGATCTGCCCAAAAAACTCGGTGCACACTGGTCTGTCTTCCGAAATATTCTATGCTGAACTCACACATCAAAACTCTGGCAAGTACGGGGAAGATGTGCTCGTTTCAACAGTCAGGGCATGTTCGATTTCCCTGACATTTGGCATGGAGCCTCTCAATTCATATTACATGTAATCTGCCCAAAAAACTCGGTACACACTGGTCCGTCTTTCAAAATATTGCAATGACAAATGAATTATGGCACCAGAGTAGGGGACCGGCACTTGCCGCCGCTACCGATGTTTGTAAATGTTATTGGCCAGCCGCCGTGGAGAGGCTCACCCCCAACTTTCACTGTTCCAACCCAGCCATCACATATGCGGCCGAACCGGTTCGCAAGGGCGCATCAGTGACGCGTCCGTCGTCGACCAAGGAGCTTGTCCAGTGTGCAATGAATCTACAGCAACTTGTCTCTGCTCAGCAACAACACCCATCTCTCTCTGCTGTCGATCTTCATGGCTTGACCTCCTTCTTGCGAATGGCGTGCTTGGCGCAGCCCCTAATCGAGTTCCAGCAGGAAGATCGAAGACGTCCACCCGACATTCTGCAGCCTGCTATTCTGGAGCTTCTGGCAGCATCTATTTCTGAAACCAACCTGGCTTTGATCCACACTTGCTGGATAGCCTTCAAGGAGGTCATCTGGAATCATCCCGAAATCGTGCCCACAGAAAGTGAGCTCACACAATATAATAATGCAGCTCTTTGCCGTGGTACATGTGCGTACCAACAAATACATCTAACTTTACTTTTTTCCAATCTGAATCTGCAGCATTCGGACATTTACTTCCACCGGTCCGAGTGTGCCAGGACTCATACTGCCCAAATTATCGCGACTCTGGGGATATAATGACGCTGAAAGAACCCATGTCACATAAGGCCACGCTTCATACACTCCGAAACGGAAGTCTCCCTGTGTATACAACCTCTCTTTATTGTCGTGGTAAGTGTCCAAATTTCGAGCATCAGATTGACCGGTTAATTCATTGCCTAAGGATGTCATCGACGCTACTACCACAACTATTATGTTCACAAGCAAAATTCGTTGCGCACTTACTGAGGAGGGGTTCCGCATCATATTCAAGTCGCTCAGCATTTCTTTGTCGAGAGCCCGCTTCTCGAGCTCTTCGCAAACGGCATGGTTTTTGGATGGTGAGATGGTATATTATCAACAGTGAAGTAATTCATTCACTTTTATAGGCTCTCGTCATCGAACTGGGCTCGTATATACAATGCGGCTCTTAGTAGGATGAACTCTCATATTGCGAACAACAAAATTGCATATGCATCCCTGGTACAGAACAACACACCGCCGGTCCCGACCGGTTGGAATGTGGATTTGCGGCCCGACGATGTCCTGAATGGCTTTCTCCTCTATTCGTTGCTTCTGGAGAAGGCAGAGAGGCGTTGTGTTCTAGTTCTCCCCCACAATGAAGCGAGTCATAAAGATAGGTTAATGCCCGCACTCACCGAACGCAACAAATCCATGGAGGGAATTGGGCAGGAGGCATATCCGCATGCCTGTGATCTGTGTTTCTTTGTGTTCGAAGCCGAGGACGGTAACTTAGTGCGCCGTTTCTCTCCCCATCTCGTCATATTTAACACAATTTAGTGAAAATTCAGACTGCTCATTGCGACGGCGATACTATCGGACATAGGTGCTGTAAGGTACATGATTGCAAGATCCCGCTCGCATCGAATCGCCAGCAGCTCTGTCCTGATCACCAACACCTCAAACTCAAATGTGCGGTGACTGATTGCAAAGCCTCCAGCGCGACTGGTCAGCGAACATGTAACATCCCCGACCATCGCGCTCTCGAGACCGCGTACTTCACTCGCGGTAAATCCCTTCATAAGCTGCGCTCGAGATTGAAGAAAGTAGGTGTTGCTGTTCCAGCCAACTCTGTTGGCGAGATGAACTACGACGACGACGATGACGAAGTAATCATCGAGAGTGGCCGTGATGGCCCCGTTGAGGTTGATTGCGAAGGGAAGCCTGAAGCTGGCAATCGCAAGCTTCGGGCATACTTCGGGGCTCGCCGCACTCATAATGAGCAGCTTATCATGCGCTCGTGCGGCGTGATTCTTTCTCGGGCAACGTTTTTTGGCTCTGAGGCAGTGTCGGCAGTTAATGTGAGTGTTTTGTCATCGCTGAATCGGGTTTCCTTTAATTTAACGTCGCAGGACTTCACCAAAGCAACCTTCCCGTCCCCCGAATCCACCCCCGAATTCTTCGTGTTCGATAATAACTGCAAGCTGCATGCTCACCAGCGTGCAGTAGGTGACCACCACTTCGATAATACGGGAAAACCGGTCGATGTCTTCCACTTTACCTGTAAACACAAGCTTACCGACCACGACTGCCCACTGTACTGCAATCCCGCTGCTTTCCCCGAGCTCATTGACGAGAACGGCAACTGGCGCTTCAACACCTCCATCTGCGAGCAGACTAATGTTTGGTTCGGTGGTTATATCTCTTTGGTCAGGGACATGGAGGTGACGCGATATAATTTCTTCCTCGATGAGATGATCAAAAGGCGAAACCGATACATTATAAGAGAGCTCGACGGGAAAGGGCACAACCCTTGGATCATTCCCATGGAAGCGCTCTTCCCCGGAACTTGTTAGTTGCCTCTAGATAATGTCGTTCTCTGGCTTCTTCGGCGTTGAATTAATGGAGAATATATTCCGGAGCAGCTGAAGAGTTACCGCCAACCAACTGGTTGCACATTAAATTGGATAGTAACCTAAAGACATCAAACAAGACAAATAAACGACTGAATATTGTATGGCAGGTATTAAAGGGTGAAGGGCAATGTGTTGAACATTGCAGCCAGCTCGAGATTAAGTGTGGTTATTTCAATTTGTAAAAGAAAGAGGGAGAGGGTTGAGTTGCATAATCCCACAAGTTGCCGTACAATTGTGCAATCTTTGAAAGGCGGCGAGACCGGTTTCTCCGAGGCTTCCAAGAAAGTAGGATGACCCGTTGACGGAGTATTCACGTGGGGGTTCTTCCTCATCGAACTCATCTACCATCGGTCTTTCAGCCGTGTGAGCCACATCGGTACGTGAATCGACCACACGGTACGAGCCCTCGGTTGTTTTGATGCCTACTACCCTTAAGACGATGAAAAAAACAACATGAAAAGGTCGTTACTTGCCTTGGAAATCCACGTATACACTCCGATGGTTTGTGTATTGGAATGTAAAATGTGAGAAGGTCGACAAGATGGTGTAGATCTCCGCCTCGTTGGGATCATTCCTATCGAGAGAATCGACGGAGAAGGGTTTTCCCATATGCCATGGTTGTCCGAGCCATTGCTCGTGGTCGTTCTCGGCTCCCGAGGCAGGATTGGCAGTGAGGAACGAGGTTTCAATAATTTCGAGGTTTTCTGTGCGATGAGGATTAGTTTTTTATGAAGAATCAACCAGCTACATACCTGGTACATTCACTCCAAGAGAATTGGCTCGGGACTTGAAGTCCTGATATAGCATGTTGCAGGTGGCGGGCGCGTGCACCTTCGGTCCACACAGCTACGGCGAGAGAACCCCAATTCATCGCCCAATCACCCTGTCGCAGCCTTTTAACTGCGATAGTGATTGGGTTCATCTGAGACCGTCCCTTGACCGTAAAAGATGCCTGAGATAATTTCAGCAAGGAAGAAACAAGAGATTCAACAAGATATTCCGTACAAGATTTACATCGAATTTCTACGTTCCCGTTCCCGACACCCGAACCCCCACGCACCAGGGTCCTGGGGTACCCACAGTTGGCCCGGACAGGTCATCTGTCGCAAGCCTCCGCTCAGCCCGGCGATGAAGCCAGCGCTCCCTGGGGAGATTGGGAGCCCTTTTATTCGAGAGTTAGACACGATACCAGGTTTTGAACAAATGATGTAGGTATCGGCTTCCTTTTTATGAATGGCAGGAGAAGCCAGAGGATTCCAAGTGGCAGACCGACACCCGCTGTCAGCGGAAGTTCATATCTTGCAGGTTACATCAATACGGTTGGACTTGGACGCACGAGCAACGCTAACTTCAAGTCTTCAACATACGAAGGGTATGGAACCATCTCCAAAGAGGTTGGACCAATGTTGAGTGAGGAGAAAATGTTCAATCGAACATGAGAGATCAGATATATCTGGAAGTCCAAGCAGTCTAACCATTCCGGAACGTCACTGTCACTGCCGAAATATGACGAGACGTCGAGGTTAGCCGAGGACTCCGTAAAAAGTAACTTGTGAAAAGTAACTTGTGCGGAACTTGCCCCTTTTGGCACGCGTGCCGCAAGTTAACTGAAGTTTTCCCATGGGCTTGAAACTGACGGGTGCAGGTCACCCAAGTCCCGTTTTCATAGGATTCCTTTTAAACACCTCTAAATGCATTCATGTTTACCTCAACTGCATGTACTGTTGAATTAAGTGGTATATAGCTGCTGGAATCTTCGGACTTAACATAGAACTACTTTAGTCCGACTTGTTTGCAGTGTCGCAAGGAGCAGTGATAACAAAGCCAGCAAGGGATGAGTCCTGTATGAATACGAGCCCAAATAGCTCCCGTATTCCGATGGTGTAGGATTTTTAAGCTCTGTTCGCGGTTGAACCCACCTCAGCACTGGCACAAACCCATCAGCATACTAGTAGTCCGTGCGAGGCTCCATGTTGATGCTTCCCTCTCAATGTGATAGAAGCTGATGATGTTTTTACTTTGATGTTAACAGACGGTACACTAGCAAAATATAAAACATCATTGTTGCTTCGAACCAAAAATACTAACTGTGGGGGAAGTGCCTGTTACATTGGCATCATTCAGCTCTAGGTTCTCGTTCTTGTGCTCATCCTTCAAGGCACACAGGCTGGGCAGGAGACAGGCATGGTGGCACGGACACAGGTGGGGGCGCAGGGGCAGGCGATGCAGACACAGTCATTGGGGAGGGGGCGGCGTGGGGTGGAAAGGTGCGGCGGAGCTGCGCAACAGGCAAGCCCATGGCAGCGCTGGTGGGCGTAGCGGATAAGGAGGCTGATGGTGCACAGCCTCTTGATATGCGCTAAGGTCGGAGCGGAAGTTGAATAGAAGGAACAGGTGGAACTAGGGTTTTATTAGCGCAGGGAGCAAACCAAGGAATGTTGAAGGGGATGGGGCGGAAATAGCCGAATGGTTAGGGGAATTGAGTGTGCGGGGAAGCCCTGAGGAAGAAGGAGGCAGAGGAATGTGGGCGGGATGATCCGACGAGGATGTGTGGGGATGTGCGGGGAGGCATGTGAATGCCCTGGGGCAGCATTCACATGAAGGCAGGGCGGCATGGGGATGATTGCGGGGCGGCATTGTTAGGAAGCGAATAGGGGTGGGGGGCTGATGGGGCAGGGGATGATGGGGCGGGGATCCGGGGATTAGACGCGGGGCGGCCAGGGATGATGGGGCAGGGATCTGGGGCAGCTCTTTGCGGGCAGGGATGATGGACGGGGATTGATGTAAATACACGGGCGGGGATGATGGGGCGGGAATCTGGGGCAGCTCTTTCGGGGCGAGGATTTGTTGGCTGGGAGACAGTGGGGGAAGTGTGGGAAACTGGGGCAGAGGCCGAAAGCCAAGTTTTGATGCAATCATGGGGCAACTTGTGGGGAAAGCGTGGGAAATGGTCAAAGCACATCCTCACATCAATGGTTTTGGGGCAACTATATTCATTGCAGGGGCAATTCTTCCTCAAAAAATATAATTTTGGTATGGGCAGGTAGGTATTAACAAGGGAGTAATTCATATCAAGATAAATGAGCCAAAATTCTCTTGCGGAAGTTGTGATATGAGCAATAGGCCAAAAAATAGAACTTTCACCCTGCTACCAGTTCCAGGGTCTGGATCTCAGCAGGGAGGTGTCACACATGGCTGAAAACTTGTGAGTATGATTCCCCAAAGCTGACAACCATATCAGGGTCTTCAAAATGCAAGGCAAGCACATGGTTTTTTTTTTTTTTTTTGCGAAAGGTTGGTGGCCTTTGCACAATATTTGGTTGGACTGACAAGAGATTTCAGGGGCTGGATATGAAATTGTGGAGGGATTTCTTGAGGGAAGAGGACACCCCTTGTGTCCTAGGAGGGTAGTATACAGGTATACCTATGAGGTGCAAAAAAAAACCAAGTTGAACCAAGAAGAACCAAGGTCAGGGGGATTATTTGCAGGATGTATGAAATCCTCGAGACAGCAGGAGCTAGGTGACAGGTCCGTGATTCCCACTGGCCTTGACAGGCTGAGGTTCAAGTTAGATGGTTAGGGGTTTGGGTTCTGCGCTGTGGCACAGCCGCGCGCGTTGGCGGGGTGGTGTGGAAGTGCCTATTGGCACCCTCATCGCATTTACCTCACGAGGAGTTGCACACGAGATCCTCTTCGGACATTAACAGCCACAACCGATTTCTTTCTCTCATACATCTCAATCTACTGACAATTCTCCTCCTCCTCCATCTCGTCTTTATATCTGGGTCATCATCTATCCTTCCAACATGTTTCAACATAATACGCGCATCCCGGCGTACTCATACTCGATCACATGGCTGTGCCAACAATGAGCGACACGTGCATATATCGCGATATTCTTGGAAGGAGGCATGGCCAGGTGTTTCTTATATTCTACACATCTCTCTCACTCTATCTGATCACTCATATCCATTTATTCTACTCCAGAACACTGAAACTACCCTCTCTCCCTTACTATACGGATCTCCACGCCATATCGCTTCCAGAAAACATGGCTCGCTCGGTTGCGCTGTGGATTGACGCGCTCGGAGACCTTGTCCACCTCCCGCATGTGCTGAGGCGGCAGCACGGTCTCCCTATTCGTCTTTGCGCATGGCCCGGCCTGTCCTTGTTTGATGGTTCGGTTGGTGTGTTGTATCTTTTCCTTTTCCTTTCACGGCCATTTTATTTACATGAAACATTTGTATTGGCTACTATGCACACGCTGGGCTCTGGTGACGCGAGAGCACGCGTTTCAGCCAACCCGATCATGTATTTAAAGCTTAGCAATGCAACGGATAGGGGATCCTTCCTCTCTTGCTTCCCCCCAATATCTCTGTCCGAATCTAAGCTTTTATTGTCTACCTCATCGAGCGCGAGTGGTCTAGAGACAGGCCAGGGAGTCCCCGAGTTATCGTTTCAAAGCTAAGTGCCTTACTTGTGTCTTAAAGCTCATTTATTGTTTCAAGTGTGCAGCCTAGGGTATATTCATCCACCACTCAGGTCTACCCCCCGGACCAACCCTTCTGCTACGGCGGTACTCTGAATGACTTAGCTACGCATTGAATGTACAGATTGTACTCCGTTGTTTAAATCCCATTCATTTTCATCTACAAATTTCTCGGAGTCTCCCCGCTGCTTAAGCTTGTAAGATTTAAAAACTCTCTGTTCATTTGTTCACTGTGAATCGTTGATTATTGCTTCAACTTGATGAAATATAAGTTTGACAGCTTACGGGCACGACGGCGTGCCCGTACCTGCGCATCGCTTGGACTACTACCAGTAGATGCAACTTAAAGTGCTTGGAAATTTGAACCTTCTCCAAGACCTTCCCTGTTGCGGACAGAGCAGATCGCCATGAGACTGCTCTGCTGGCTTGACTTCGAGTTCGGTTTCAAATTCCGATTCTAGCTTGAACCTCCGAACGGGCCAGACAAGCGACCTGGAAGCGGCGCTTTTAGACCTTCATGTGAGACGGCACCATCCCTGGTTTGTGGCACATCGTGTTGGATCAGGCCGCATCCGGGTTCTCTGCCGACAGACTCGCCATGGCTGCGAAAATTCAAGCATAGAAATCGCCTTTGAAGTGGGAACACCCCGCAAGGTTACATGGATGACATTATAGTTGGATTCCTTACGCATACAATACACACTCTCAAATTTAGCGACTCCTCCCACACATTTCGGAAAGATACCTATTTTTTCCCTCCGGCTTGACTGGTCCCCGGACTAATCCGCACTACACATGGTATGAACTTGTTTCTCTCATCTGGAATTTGATAAGATCCCTCTGCTCACATCATGTCCGCCCGACAATCGCTTCCTGTTTTTCCACCTCTGAGATTATACTGGACTCGATCTTCTCGCAAGTACCGCCCGGCTCCGAGTCCTCATCTTGAAACAAGCCGGCTCGGAAGTTCTGAGATATGCACATTCCGCCGTGCGCTCCGATTCGATCAAGGTCCTCTCCGTGGGAGAACACCAGTGAGCACCCCATCTTCATGTTGAACTCTAATCTATTGTTGAACTATCGCATCTTTAAACCCGCTATATCTCACCTCGACTCTTAATCCGGCCTCGGAACAGATTTTCGCCCCAATGGCCGGTCCTTCTCGTGAGCCTTGTGTGCGACAGGAATTCACTCGATGAGCTCAAACCGCCCATGTGATTCTCTTCCAGGAACAGTCTACTACAAAAATACTGTCACTCTGGAATAGCGGCTCTCTCGTCAAGGTATATATCCTTCACTCCCCCTTTTGTGGCAGTCTGTTGTGTCCCTATTAGATACTGTAAACGACACCAGACGGCCACTGAATTTATCTGAAGACATCTAGATAAGTCTTTCCTCGGCTCTGCTTTTGTTTTTTCTCATCGGTACAAAAACACCATCTGCCGCCCGTACCTGTTCGCGCACGTTTCGCGACTCTAAAATTTCTCAAATTTGATTTGCTCGGGAAAGTACCCGGACGTGGTCCCGCACGGCACCGCACATTCCCATCGTTCGCAGTTCTTGGGTCGAGGCCAGAATTCGAACTGACCTCACCGTTATACACCGTCACGGTAAAACAACAAGTCCTCTCCAACATTCAGACTCTCATTCACTCCGTAGAATGAGGGTAATATTTTTGCCTACCAACAGCACACGTTAATCTCAAAAATAATGAGATATACCACGTCCTTGGCACCATTCAACTACCCCACGGCTACCCGTGGATCATTTTCCCACCCCTTGGGTTCCGAGCTTGAGGGTCAGCGAATCTTGGACGGTAATATTTTCAGCAACAGATTCCGCGTTCCTGAGCGGGATCGTGCCGTGTAATGGTACCTACCTACCAACCTACCACGCCTAAAAATGGCCTGAAAAAACGTGTATAAAAGCGCCAACTCAGCCTACCTTGAGTCTCAAGTCTGCCAACGACTCTTGCATCTCCACGTACGATGTTCTCCAAAACGTTCTTCTTCGCCCTTATTCCCTCTATCCTGGCTGCGTCTTTCTCGGTCAGCGTGGGCTCCAACAACGGCCTGACGTTCGATCCAACTAGCGTCGTAGCGGATATTGGTGACACAATCATCTTTACTGTGTAAGTTTTTTGTTCGCCGGTGCATATTTCATCCAGTTGATCAGTTCAACTAGCCTGTCGCGCAACCGTGAGTACCTCATCGATCGTGGCTTTTGCGTAGAATGATAATTCCATCCATCCAGACTCTATCACGTCCGCGGACTTCTCCGGCGCAGTTTGTCCTCCTCCTGCAGGTGGAGCTGGCCTCAACCCATTTGACTCTGGCTAGTGAGTAGGCAGGCTCGTCACAAGTCTGTTTCCCCCGCACTCTACTCCGGATGCTCACGCAATGGTCGCGCCAGCCTCTCGGATCTCGACGGCTCCTTGCCTACTTTCACCTACACTGTACCATCGACTGAACCCCAGTTCGCTGCCTGCATGCAAGCTGGTGGTGCCCACTGCAGTGAGTCTCCCTGTTAACCTTATACATCTCGCCATTCCTGGGTTATTGATTTCGCGATTGCGTACAGGGGCCGGGATGACGTTCGCTATTAACCCCAACTCAACATTGACTTACGCGCAGTTCAATACCAACGCCGCGAATTCTTGAGCTGGAAGAATGGCCGTGATAGTGTTGGGAAAGGGCGGGGACGTTTATATCGTGGTTATATGGTTTATGCGAATTCCTGGAGAAAGTATATTCAGCGCGCTTCCTAAGAAGTTCTCTTCCATTCTCAGTGTAGGATGTTTTACCACGTAAATGTATCTCTTGAGGATGGTTCCACAAGTAACTTGTGAAAACTAACTTGCCCTGCCACAAGTAACTTACAGTTACTTACAAGTTACTTGTGGCAGAGCAAGTTGGTTTTTCCCAGGTAAGTTCCGCACAAGTTAGCACAAGTAACTTGCAAGGTGATGGCAAGTTAGATCAAAGTAAGTTTGGTTGTGTTTGGCCCAACTAACTGGTAGTTAACTTGGGGTGATTGAAGGGGCATTTAGTGTGTGTGTGCTGGGGAAATAGGCTTTAAATTCTTCAATTCATATAGTGACACATTTATATAAGGTCTTGGGCCAGTATTTGATCTGTAATTTTGTCTCCCACAACCTTCTAGAGGCGGCGTCAGTGTGATTGTCCTGAACAAGTGTAAAAGGATTCATTTCATATGTCTCAGGCCTAGCAGGTGTGAAAGCTCAAATTAGGCACCGTATAAATGTCCAAGAGAATTTATTCCTTGTTACCTGAGTGCACCAGTGACCTGCAACATGTCAACTTGTGCTAATTGATCATAAAAGTTAATGTTGGCGGGGGGATTGATGCGATCTGATCGCAAGTTAGTTTGTTTGATCTAACTTGGCGCGCAAGGTAGTGTAAGTTAACTGCAAGTTACTTACAGTCAGCTGCAAGTTACTCCAAGTTACTTGCAGTTACTTGAAGTTACTTCAAGTAAATAATGCTTGACAGTGATCTTGATGTTCATTCGACTCCCTGTTTAGGTTAGCAAAGATGCCCAGGTAGCCGTGCCAGCCAAGCTGAGCAAGCCGTGAGCTCAGTGCTGACAACTTGTCAGTTTGAATGTGCAATGAACCATGGGAGAAATGATACTTGGTGAGTATTTATTCTATGAATAGGAAGCTATATATCTTGGGCTCAGGTCTGTGGGCAGATCGATGCTGTGCCCTCTCTGTTTAGTCACAGCCACCGGTCTTCCCACAGACCTGAGCCCAAGATATATAGGAATATTGCTTGTGTTTGGAACCAGGTTTCGAAACTGGCACAAGTGGTGTCAGGACAATGCTGCAGAGAACAATGAAAAAGAATGTATGATATGCACAATGAACGACACCACATCCGATTGCATGAATGGATTCTGCAATCGGAGGAGAGCAGAACGTTTTGTCCGATGGCCTGGGAGATTGAGAGTCAGAAACAAAAGTATAATGAGATAAGACTCGGAGGGTTCCGAGTTTCACAGATGCAGATGTCCAGGCTGTGGCCTGGCAGATCGTACAAATGGTCTGAGGCATAATAGAAATGTGGGCTCGCAAAGAGATAAAATGAACCAAAATAAAACAATGTGCTGTCCTTCACGGGGAGTCGAACCCTGACCAGCTGTCGTATCTTTACTCTTGTAACATGACAAAAAGCGGTGCTCCGTGCACCATACCCGAGTCGAGGTCGCAGATAGATGGCCGTGGCATACGGCAGGGCTTCCAGGCAGGGTAGGTTGCGTGAGTTTGGTGATTGCAGCGAAGGAAGATGCTGGAGATGAATCCAACCAAGACAGGGTAGCATTCAGACGTCTTGGATTGGTCGAAAGCAACAAGAGGAAAGAGCCAGAGCGGGGTTATGATTGGAATTGTCTGGATATATGATAGCAATCGTCAGACAGAACTCCAGCCGAAGTACACTGGATACCGAACACAGCCATTCTAAAATTCAAATCCGCGAGAACCACATGCGTAGACAGATGGTTCCGCAAGACTGGTGGGTCGTCCCAGCATTTTTTAAGCAGGGAAGAGTGTGGTCTCCCACCGAGATGTGGAAGAGCACCGCCCGAGAGACATCCGGGCCCGTGGGAAACGAGAGCCTGCGCCTAGCACCAGAAGTCAAAGGCAGCCACAGCGTAGTCGGAGAGGGTGTAGAGAATTACTAAGTGGCAGGGGACCCGGGTAGCAAGAACAACACAGCAAGAGAATGTTTGGCCTGGTAAGTACACAGATGGTGGTGGTACGAAGGCAAACGGATGAGGATCTGAAGACACGTGTACACTATGTAACACAAGATATGCCTGCGCTCCGCTCCGGCACCGAGAATTAAACCCAAACGGTATTTAATAAACTCTGGATAAGTTCAGGCTCTCAATATATTTGTGCAGAATTCCAAAGCCAATTTGACAAAAACCAGACAGATCGGCCTGCTGTTTGCTCACCCCATGGTGAGCAGCAAATTCCTGGATAGTGTTCGAGCTCGAACAGTAATAGTTTTCTGAGCATCAATTGAAGCAAGGTCCGGGGGAAAGTTCGATGATTGGGAAAAATTGAGAGCCCACAAAAGACGACACCAAGCGGAAGAGGCCAACAGATGTATATGTACCCCCTCGATTCAGAATGGGGTTATTTGTATTCTTGATTTATTGTACGCCGGTTTCAGTAGCCCAGATAAATAGCACAGGAGAAAGAATTCGAAGGTTGTGCACTTGAGGGGATACAGTGTCCCCATGTTTAGAAGGCCGGGCACCCACAGAGGGAAAAAAACTGAATAAATCTTGCAGAAGGGAGAGGGAGAGGGATCATGGACAACAGAGTGATAGATCTCGACCTTTATACCCAACGGAAGGACTACCGTGGTCACTACAATGGCCGCAATTCAATAAATGTACTGTACCTGCGCCGCAGTGAGAAGTTTGCAAGTGTTCTGTAATTTAGACCCACGGGACATGCCTGCCTCCCTATACAGTCTCAATTTGAGCAAACCTCGCAGTTCACAGCTGTCGATAAATTGATAATGATAATGGGCGGAAATCTTGGGCACAATGGGAATGCTGCCCAGTGCATGTAGTCAGTGGGCTCGGCACTTGGCCGCGCAGCCGGCAACCAGGTTTACAGCTTTTCGCAGTCCACAGCCGAGAAACCACTTGAGGAGGAGAGGAGCCTTCAAGCAGAAAAGCTTATAAATGCAGATAGGGGACTGGAAACTGAATGTGTCGCCAAGGTCAGCAGATTGAGAATGGCTCAGTGAAGGAGACAAAACTAAATGGAAATACACTATACGGAGATAGAGCAAACATACGCATACGAAACCTCGTCGTTTCGTTAAAGAAACAGTAGATGGACATATGGAGAAATGGCACAGCCGAGGAGCCATTTCGTTAAAGAACGGTTAATACGCACAGCCCTGTGGTTGACCCGTGAGCTCGCCAAGCTTGCTCACATAATACCAATTCTCCACAGAGGGGTGCTCAGGTCATGATCATGAGAAGAAAGGAGCGGAAGAAGAGAAGCTGACTCAAAGCAGCCCGGGGCCGCCTGATCGGAGCGTGATTCCATAGTCCAGGTGTCGTAACAATGTCGTAAAGTTCCCATGACGTTTCAGGATTCATCGACTCTTTCTCAAGGGTGCACCGGCATTCAAAAAAACTATATAGGCCGATTTTTCTTTTTCCGCCTTGGCCTCGGGACTACGAACGTAATGTTCCCACGCTCCATATATAGTAATTTCCTACGTTGTTAATTGCCGGACAGGGTGGAACTTGTGTATTTCGCTACCAAACATGCTCTAGGAAGAGTGTGGAAGCCAACAGTTGAGATTGGATGTATCCAAATCACGTTAGACATGCACAACAAATTTCCTACCCCCTTCGAACACGCCTAGTCGGCCGAGAACCAGATGCGGGGGAAGCACAAGCCTCGCAGGTCCAGTGGGTGATGGCAGATTCCATGTCGACACAGAGAAGGTGATACTACAGGTTGTTAGCTCAAATTCAGATTCACTTGAATAACCACGCACCATTTAGTTTCGCAACCATGCCTGTTGCGTTTAACTTTGTCGGTTTCATCTTTAGAGACAGACTTGCCACAGAGGCCTTGTGAAAGGTCCCCGACATCCCGGATCGTTCCCTTGCGCCGCCCATGACCTAGTTGAACAATGGGAGGACTGTCCGGGACAATGAGCTGGTCGACTGGCGGTGGAGGGGAAGCACCATCTGATCTGCCGCTGTCGGCAGTTGATGGGGGCGGCGTAAGTACGAAGCGTTGAAGAGTAATACCGTCGAGAACTTGAGGAGGATGGTCCACACCGAGGGGTGTCTTCAAAATTTCTGAGGTTGAAATCAAGGAGTTGAACTTTGAAGGTACATACATTCAGACCGTCTGGCGCGCGCAGTGGCGTTACCTCCATGGCTTGCAGCGATGCCGTATGCGGACGTTCTCCCTCATCTGGCTCATCCCTGGGCTCCCCGGGCTCAGGTACCTCGACATCGGTGAAGTGAACCACATTTTCACCACTGAAAATTGAAAGTGAGAGGTCAAGATTAGTAATGAATGCTCTCATCACATGCTTAATCTCGAGTCCGTAAAAAGTAACTTCTGCGGAACTGGCCCCTTTCGGCACGCGTGCCGCAAGTTAACTGAAGTTTTCCCACAGGCCCGAAACTAACGGGTGTGGGTCACCCAAGTCCCGTTTTCATAGGATTCCCTTTAAACACCTCTAAATGCATTCATGTTTACCTCAACTGCATGTACTGTTGAATTAAGTGGTATATAGCTGCCGGAATCCTCGGACTTAACATAGAACTACTTTAGTCCGACTTGTTTGCAGTGCCGCAAGGAGCAGTGATAACAAAGCCAGCAAGGGATGAGTCCTGTATGAATACGAGCCCAACTAGCTCCCGTATTCCAATGGTGTAGGATTTAAAGCTCTGTTAGCGGTTGAACCCACCTCAGCACTGGCACAAACCCATCAGCATGCTAGTAGTCTGTGCGAGGCTCCATGTTGATGCTTCCCTCTCAATGGGATAGAAGCCGATGATGTTTTTACTTTGATGTTAACGGACGGTACACTAGCAAAATACAAAACATCATTGTTGCTTCGAACCAAAAATACTAACTGTGGGGGAAGCACCCGTTACATCGGCATCATTCAGCTCTGGGTTCTCATTCTTGTGCTCATCCTTCAAGCTTCCTATTCATAGAATAAATACTCACCAAGTATCATTCCTCCCATGGTTCATTGCACATCCAAACTGACAAGTTGTCAGCACTGAGCTCATGGCTTGCTTGGCTTGGCTGGCATGGCTACCTGGGCATCTTTACTAACCTAAACAGGGAGTCGAATGAACGTCAAGATCACTGTCAAGCATTGTTTACTTGAAGTAACTTCAAATAACTGCAAATAACTTGGAGTAACTTGCAGCCGACTGTAAGTAACTTGCAGTTAACTTACACTAACTTGCGTGCCAAGTTAGTTCAAACAAACTAACTTGCGATCAGATCACATCAATCCCCCCGCCAATGTTAACTTTTACGATCAATTAGCACAAGTTGACATGTTGCAGGTCACTGGTGCACTCAGGTAACGAGGAATAAATTCTCTTGGACATTTATATGGTGCCTAATTTGAGCTTTCACACCTGCTAGGCCTGAGACATATAAAATGAATACTTTTACACTTGTTCAGGACAATCACACTGACACCGCCTCTAGAAGGTCGTGGGAGACAAAATTACAGATCAAGATCAGGTTTCTATGTCAAGTATGTCTCACAGACTTCCCTCCGTACAATGAATTGCTCTCCCAGCCTGACATCATGTTCAAGTCACTGAGAAATAGGAGGCTCAACAGTTTTCATCAGTGGTGAGGCTGGATACTGGCCCAAGACCTCATATAAATGTGTCACTATATGAATTGAAGAATTTAAAGCCTATTTCCCTGGTACACACACACTAAATGCTCCTTCAATCGCCCCAAGTTAACTACCAGTTAAACACAACCAAACTTACTTTGATCTAACTTGCCATCACCTTGCAAGTTACTTGTGCTAACTTGTGCGGAACTTACCTGGGAACAACTAACTTTTTCTGCTACAAGTAACTTGCTTACAAGTTACTTGTGGCAGGGCAAGTTAGTTTTCACAAGTCACTTGTGGAACCATCCTATGCCACATATCTCTTCGCACGCTTGTCCCGAAGCCAATGAAAGCAGATTTAAAAGACATATCAGCCTTTTACCGTATCGGGATCCCTGGCCACCGCACTATGCATGAAATCAAGAAACAATCTCTCTGAACATGTCTGTAATTGTGAATGCACCGAATCCGTGAGTATCTTAGAACGACTCCCAGATAAAAACAAGATCCTTCAGCAGAAGCGAAAACAACAACAGGTTTTGCGGGACGATAAACGTGCTAAAAAGCGAGCTCGGGTCAGCAATGCAGTTAAGTCCAAGCATGATGCATCAAGGCAAGAAAGGTAGCCAAGCTTTCCACCGGAAATGACCATGTTTGCACATTCCCACCTGATCCTCCTTCCATCGCGGATGAACATTGAATCATCACAAATATGTGTGACACCGTAAATCCCGCAAACTTCCCGGAGGCCGGATGCTTGGTTTGCAGATTGTTGGTTCCATTTACTGAACTGACTTCGAAGGCTGACCTTGACTTGAACTACGATGTTTTGTATGCCACAGGTGTGACTCGAAAGGAGCAGACATTTAGTGGAGACCCAATTACAGAGATTGAAGGGCCTGTTATGGCCGATTATTGTGATCATGTATGCGTGCTCAACTTCTCAAAAAATATCAGACCTTTGCGCAGTCTTGCCAATCACATCTGGGTCAGCAAAGTACCTTGGCAGCTGAAAGGTTTTTCCTATGCGGAAAAAATGTTGGTTGCCAGGGTTGATCACAATAGATGTGTGATCCGAGTCCCATCTGGGCGAGGAAAATTGAGCGCGAATGCCATTATGTTGCTAAACATAAAGTACTCGTAATACTCAGATGCTCCCTGGGCCCCAGCGTTGCTAAGTGGGACCGTGCGGTGTAATCCTACCTACCTACACAAACAGCGACTGACTGTACTCTATACACCGAGTCTTTGGATTCACTGCATTCAGGCCCCTGATCGGCAGAGGCTGCCGAGCTTTGCCGCCATCGGACGCGCTGTGCCTACCTTACGCGACAGGGTCTGCCGAGAAGGGTCTGCCGCCATCGGTCGCGGCGGGGGCGGCCAACCCCCGCCGCCCTAGCCTACCTCCTCTTCCGACCACGGCGCCGTCGTCGTCCCTTATCTCCGTCATTCGGGCTGCCTGGCCAGCAATAGAGAAATACCACCATGGTGACCTTGGAGCGCATGGGAATATTTAGCTCATATGGGAATCGTCTTACCAACCGATTGATTTGGGCGTAACACTGATTTTGAAGCCGCTCACAGAAACGGTCTCTTTGGCCAATGGGCACAAATGACCGCTCAACAGCCTCTCATGCAACTCAGCACAGTGTCAGAAGGTATGTCAACATAAGGTGCTCCGCAAAAAATTGGCAATATCGGCTGTATCGTGACAGTGACATAACACGGTCGGCAAAGATGGCGCGAAGGATCTGGAGTTGATCTGGAGCCTGCTTCCGTCGATGACCTCCAGCTCCGAGCGCCCTAACTGCGCGCCCGGTGATTGCACATCAGCTAGACCTAGGGAGGCTACCCGCGGCGGACCACGTCGCGCTCGGGTCTGCCGCGCTCGGCCGCGGCGCGGCGGACACACCCTCTGTCGCCTAGGGGCCTGAATGCAGTGATTGCACAAAGAATGGCCACAAAGCCATGCTGAACGAGTGATCCCAGTCCGTCTAAAATTGTAATCTCAATTTCAGGAATAAAGATCAGTTATGGCACACTGGGATTACAGCCTGGATGAAATGTCATGGGTCAACTTGTAAATCAGACTCGGAGATGCCAAAATCGAGAACGGTAAGAATCCCCTCAGTGCCTTCCCACCCCCCGTTTCTACACTGTAGTACTCTGGTGGATCCAGCTGCGTGACTTGACGTTGAACCTCGTTCTGGAACAAGTGAGCCGCAGCACACACGCGTAGTGAAGACACACGCACACGAAGTGATTTTAGTGGCCCCTGTCGCCGCGGTGGGATGAGAGACGATCCCGCGGGGGAAGGATAGCCAGCATGAGGGAACGAAGTAATTGTTAGTGAGGAAACCTGGGTTTGCTGATGCGACTTCGGTTCTTGGTCAGCCATGGGCACGCGAAGAATAGCTTGTTTCGCACCCGTCGACGTCGTATCACGACGTACACCAGAGCCCCTACGAGAGCCAACACGAGGACAGCAGTCCCAGCCACTATTCCACCAGTTTCGGACGGGGAGAGTCCGGTTCTGAGGGATAAATCAATTGAAGGGAGAAATTAACCTCGGGTATTAACCTACTTGGGGCTCCTAGTCGACCCGCTTGAAAGAAAGAGCAAGAATCAGAGCCGGGTCGCGATTACGCCATTTCGGAACAGCAAACGGGAACCCACCTCTTCCCCGCTGGATTCGAGGGATTTGTCGGACTTGGTTTGAGTGTTCCGTCAATAATGGCATAATCGATGCCAAGAGACCCTAAATTAGACGTCACTGTGAGCGTGTGGTTTCCTGCGACCAAGCCGTCCGCATAGAACAACATTTGTCCCGCGAGGTAATCTGCCAAAGACGTGTTCGGGTCCGCGATCCTTCGCTTGGAGGTGAAGTTCGAGACGCTCCCGTTGTCAACGCGCACGGTGTACGGCCCGCCTTGAACTCCGATGGAGCCGTACAGACCAACTCGATCACCCTGTGCGCAGGGAAGCGATAAGGGGGGACAGAGGTGAGGAAGGATGAGGCGGCGTAGGGATACACGTACCGTGAAAGAGAGGGTCACATTGGCGCCACCTAGGTGGTTCCGCTAGAATCAATGGGAAATCAGATGGCTATGTGGATGGGGGGAACCAGAAACACTCGCTGGCCACCGCCGTCAAACCCTGGAAACGTAATATCCCTGTCTGTGAAGGTGAACCAAGCCGTTGGGGCTCGTAGACGAACGCAGAAGCATCGTCCTGCACACGGATGTCAACCTGGGAATTGACATCGCTAATCCAGGTGAACTGTCGAAGTCCGTGATCGGCGTTGCAAAAAGCTAGCAATCAGACAAGACATGCGCACGTAGTCCAGGTGGATGGGCCCAGGGGTCGCGACCGGCGCAGCGGCAGAAATGGTAAGGTTATGTGCGCCGGGCAGTAGGTTGGTTTGATTAAACAAGTCAATTTGAAATTGCTCCACAACTGGGCGCTGAGTCACAAAGGGCCCGAATACCTGACCATCAAGGTTGACTCTGTCGGGGTTTTATATCGTTTTAAGCCATGTTGGTGAGAATCGATAAAACAAAGACGCACTGATATGGACCAGAAGTATTCCGAAGCGCTCCGACAACATGAACTTCCGTCCCAGTGAATGAAATGGTAGCTGAACATTGAGTGCCAGTACAATGAAGGAATGTGCCCTGATTGTATCTGAAGAACAGTCAGCACGTGGATTCGTCTTGGAAAGAGCGAGCCTACCGATTGGCTTCAGGGTCGTCGGCGCCGCCGAGGTCCCACGGGCCCGCATACTGGACGAGTGGACTATTTTCGTCGATTTTATGGACTGCTGAAGGCATTGTCGGATGACACGTCGCAGTCGGTGGAGGATGCTTGAGCGGCTTATCCCCACTTCCAGCTGGCACCGTCATCAAAGTTTTAACAATCACGATCTATTCATGGTGTTCTGGAATCCAGGCGCTGATCTGTAACTCGAACAATTTTGAATTTTAAATAACTAATCAGGACAACCGGAACCTCATCAAGTTCCTGTCGGTTCGAAACCGCCACCCATGACCCACCTGTGCGGGTCCCCAGACGTCTGTGTGAGGTTCATCACTCATTTCCCCAGCTGCCTCGCGATCCGTGCCCTTGGAGTTGGTTTGCGAGTCATTCTGCCCTGCAGACATGATTAACCGTTTTATTAAGATTTACTCTTATCCCCTTCAAGCCCTCCCAGCATCGCTCTCTCTGCTCCGGTGCTTGAATCTTACAGCCTTTTTGGACTCGTCTTTCCCACCGAAACACCATTTTTAACCACGCTGCTGGGGGATTCCCGCTACCTTTAGGTAAGGGTTTAGGGCGCCCTATTTTAACTGCCTGGTGAAGATTACATTTTCATTACAAGAACAAACAAAATTTCGTCATATTGAATGTGTCATGTTTTGAAAACACAGCAATAGAGAGTTGTTCAAACAGTATTTCGACCCCCACTCGGAGCCATTTATCATCTGTTTCCTGGCCGTTTTTCTGATGTTTTTTGGTTCAAATACAGATTGTCAGTGTCCAAATCCAATGCAATGAATTTGTCATTTTTGTTTCGTACTTCAACCCTGCCGCACGCGGCCATCAGTTGCCATGTAAACACCACATGTCGTACAGTGTCAGCAGTTATTGCGTCAGCTTCGGTTCTGTCTGCCAAAACCCAAGTCCAGACCCTCTGCGAGTCATTCGCGTCTCGTAACCCACGGATAGCAAACACCGAACGGCATGGCATTGACGTGGCACCTCTCTCTGTCTCATACCTTCACCATGCCCTCTGCGGCATTCTGCAATAAACCACTCTCCACCTCTGTCAATTATCTTTCTGAAAATCTTGGGGTGACTCTTAACTGGATCTTGTCGAATGGAATTCAGGCTCCTCATTCGCTTACTTCCAGTCTTCTGACTCTTCCTTCTGGCGACACTGTTTGCTTTATGCAAATTGATCTTTTGGTCTGCTCAGAGCTCCCGTACGACTGCATTCTTGGCTGAGATTGATTATTCTTTTGCCACCAGACCCTTCCACACGAATCTCTTACTCTTTCTTCTGGCGTTGTTGACCCTGGAAACCCATGAGTACTTGTTTCGATTTGATGATGCACAACTTCCGGCATGCTTCATAGCACTTTCCCCCATGCTCTCAACCTCTCCATTGTGGACATTGATCCCCCGGTCAGCTGGGTGATGCAATCTGAGAGTAAGTTGTTATTGAAATCTAGACTTAAATTTATTCTACAGCTCCATTTTAATAGCTCTAGTGTGATCAAGTGTATGCGGTACTCGTTTGTAGCTTTAATCATATACTGATGATCACTAGGTACTGAGTACTTGGGCTTTGCCCAGTTTTGGTGTCAGGCAATTCGATAAATTTATCTTGGAATGATTTGTACATTTGACACTAATGTGGCCCAATTCGAACTGGTCAATACGTGAGCAGTGACCGAGCAAGCTTTGAGCCGCCATTGAATTCTTTATACAAGTGTGGAGAATATATCGAAAATATTAACCGTTCTTTAACGAAATGGCTCCTCGGCGGTGCAATTTCCCCTTTTATCCGTGCTGCTTTCCTCGTCCTCTCGCAATCCTCTCTTTCTAACCCCTTTTATACCATCTGCTCCTGTGGTTTTTTCACGCAGTGTCGATCTCGTGTTCATCCACATCCCCCATTTGGCTCGAGCGTTTGTTAATTCCCCATTTGTGTTCCCACAAATTCTGCCTACCTCCAGTCAACTGACCCACCCACCATCCACAGTCCTTGATTCAATTTCAGTTCAAAAATTGTCCGGCTGACCTTTCTTTACTGCGACCCGCAATCCGCCGCAGTTTGTCCCCCAGACATTAATTATTAACCGTCCTTTAACGATTACCTCGGCGTGTCATTGTACATGTTTGCGCACAGCTCCATTTGCCGTATCCCCTTTCTTCACCCTCTCTCGTCGTCCTCATATCTCGGCGTCAAATACACCTACGCAGTTTAATTTTCCACTTCAAAACCCCATGAAGCGCAACAGCTGACCATTGCGCAGCCACTTTTGACGGAATGATGTTTATCGCAGCTGCTGTTAACAGTGGCGCAGCTCAATGATTATTATCCAGCCGGGAGGCCACGCAATCTCCCCTCTCAAGATATAAACAGGGAGCGTCATCCTTCTTTTGGGCTACCAATCTTTCGCCCACTTCTCTTGCACCTCAGTTCAGTCGCACTGTCTATCCTTGACTGAAGATATTTTCAAAAGCTCATCTCATTCTCTCTCTCACCTGTACGGTTCGTTCTTCCACCACCCGATGGAGATATCCTTCGATTGCATGATCAATTTGCTTCGTCAATGTCCACCTCCCTCAAGCGCACTCTCTACTTTGAAAACCAGATCAATTTCGGCTCAAGTGCTGCCTGCAGTTGGACACCTCAACGGTCACTTTAGTTCAACATCAATCCACCTGGGTTCTGTGCCAGTTCAATCTGTGCAACACATTATTCTTTGCTGTTTCGGTAGTGTCCTGTTAATTCCAAATTCCCATCAATGTCGCTCAATCTCAATTCTTCGGTCTCACTCATCCGTCGATGCTCCTTCCCCCATTGTTCTATGTATACTGCACCGTCTATCTCGTCGACAGATCCTCGCAATTCAGAGCCCTGTGTTTGTTGGGCTGCTGGGCATTCTTCTGTTCTCCGACCTTTCGCTGTGACCGTCTCCATTTGGCTCGAAATTCATACAGTGAGCACCCCATCCTACTCGGACATCCTAAGTGCAGACATAACTGACGGGAGATTTTCATTTCAAAGCTGTCTTCAGGATCATTTCACCGCGAGAGCGAATCACTCAGTTTTTGGCCCGATTTCTAACACTGAGTACGATTCTTTGGAGGTTTGCTTATGCTTGAGCAGTATAAATGCAGGACTTCACCATAATCACCGATCGAAAGTCGCGAATTCAGATGACTGTGTGGAAGAAGTGCCCCGCTTCCGGTTGTACTGTTTACCAACGAGTTCAAACTCATTTGTGAAGACGGAGAGTTGGTTGTGAGTCGTGACTGCGTTGATGTTGTCTTCTTCCTTCGATACAGTTCAATAAAGTTATTTTTTGGCTTCCGGAGCGAAGCGGAGGCCCATCTTGTATCTCATACAGTAACTGTGGGCTGCCTAAGTAATTGTTTGCACAGAAATTCGAACTTCGAAGTGAGCTATATTAATAAATTGGTAGTGGGCTCTGCCGCTCGTCGGCCTTACCCGCTTTATTGTTCACACGCCTTCCGCTGATCCGTGCTTCAGAAACAGATCGCACTAGAACCCGCAGTTAAACAGCACTTCAAGGCTGTAGAAAGTTTCTCGAAGTGTTAAAAGCCAACCCGGCTCTAAGTGACGAATACGTGCCGTGCGGCCCTAGCTTGCAGTAACTATTTCTGATTTGTCTTACTGAGCACCGCCGACGTGTCTCGTGGTTGTTTCAAAGGCTTTGAGCTGTCGACAGGCCTATGTGGGGTTCCGATACATCATATTTGCTCTCGCGAGAGCAACGCCATGATATATCAGAAGCTCTCGCGAGAGACGCACCTGATGCCGTCATCTGTAGCGATGAAGCGCTCGGGTAATTACTTCCGGCCACTGGCCCGCTCATTGCTGCATCCGGAAAACCGTAGCCGAGCCATAGTTCGGCCATAGTGTCCATAGCACTCATAGTAGGGGTGCTCAATTCTTAATTCGACCTGGGTCGGATTTTAATTATAAATTATCAAATTGTGTGAACTCGGCTAAGTTTGTCGGCTGTCTGGCGCTGCAAAAAGCAGAACACCAACTTCCTTCGGAACAGTGTTGCAGTCACATTGGGAGGCAAAATTTAACCGAATACAGCCAGTATACCCGTTGCGAGAGACCAGAAGGGTCATATTCGATTTGTGTGAACAGCCTAGCCGAAGTTCCCACGATTTGTAATCATTTCACTTCACTTTCACTCTCTTTATAAAATTTAAGCCCTGTCTGTCCGGAAGCCTTTATCCCCCTTTTAACTACGGGTGTCGATCCGAAGGCCGTTGGCCTCCGCTTTCGCACATCTGCTTCAAATCTTTGGAAGCGTGGGTGCGCCGGGAAATAGCCGGAAATGAGCGCTAATATTTCTCCGATCATTTCGAATCCACTCTCCCTGGATTGACTTCCGCCCTTTCGCTCCCCGCCCAAGCGGCGGGAAATCAATCTCTTGTCGCGGAAGCGCCGTTAAATGAATGCTAATATTTCCCCGATCATTTTCCATCCAATTCCTAGTTCATAGCCATCAGTCTAATTAGCTTCTATCCCAGATCTGCAGCTTCCGTGTCCCGGTGCTATTTACGCCTCACAGCGACCTCAGCCAGCGAACAAGTACTGAATCCCTACTACACTTACAACTTGAACCTCCACTTTGAACTTTCAATGGACATTGTTTTTACTATAGAAGACCCTAAAGCCTCTAGCATTGATTAAAATCTGTCCCTGAGCTGTGTCGATTAAACTCTGTGTTCCTGCGCTTTAACGCCTCACTCCGACCAGGTTATGTCTTCAAACTGCAACGTCGTGAAGCTGTTTATTGCTGTGCTGTGCGGCTGCGATTTTACACGTGCCATCGTCGCGGCTTCACTACCTTGACTCACTCTTATCTACCACCTTGCATTTTGCCGGTCAGTTATATCATGGAAAGTGACAATGAATCATTGTCGTGTGTGTTAACATGTTCCTCCTCCTCCGCATCTGCTACTAATTGTCCGAAGACGCGACATACTTGATCCCGACCAGATTGAACGCCTTACTAACGAATATCAACAGCAGCGTAGGCGCGCAGCACAGCGAACTCGACGCGCTAGCGAGGGTAATAGTGTCCAGGACCTCCGCAGAAAAAAGGACACTGAGGCAAGGAGAGTCGCCCGCGCTTCCCTAGATGTGTCGCAGCGGAATGCTAGAGAAATTGCAGCTATAATTTCCCATGCACCTGCCTCCCCGCCGTCGGGCCGAAAACTGGTGATTCAGCGAACGGGAAATGATAAACCGATCTATCTCGATATTCTCTTTCCTTTTGTGGAACCGCTGCACTATCTTCCACTTTTGCCTGAAGGGACGCTGGCTTGGTCTCCATCACGTCAGACACGGGACAAGGAAAAATTTAGCCAAGCAAGATGGTATCGTCCAGATTTTTCATGAATGCCGAACAAATGTCCACATTCTCGCGACTCACAGGTAATTTCAGTTTCATGAAATTATCAAGGCTAAGTATGTGCAGGTGAATGGTTGGTTAATGCATGGAGTGCAGTAGAGGAGGCCCGTCTCACTTACATCCGCATTAATCAACATTCCGACCCTGAAGAGGAAGAGTTCATCGGAACAGGCGATGAGGAACCAATTGATGATGGCGCTTGCCATCTACTTTTGTTCACTCCCCAGCATGGTCAGCAGCAAATATCTCGGACTGTCTTTCACTACGAAAGGCACTTGGCCCGGTGACACTGTTCATGACCTTCACCACTAATCCCCAGTGGCCAGAAATTACGTCCAAACTAAAACCTGGCCAAACTGCAAATGACCGGCCCGATCTTATTGTCCGTGTTTTTCAACAGTATCTTTCGCTACTCATGAAGCATATCCGGAGGTCTTTGGACCGATTCTCTACTATATTCGCGTCACGGAGTTTCAAAAGCGTGGTCTGCCTCATGAACACATTGCAGTTGCACTCAAGAATGTCCCAAAAACTCCTACTGAAGTCAACAAATTTCTTAGTGCTGAGCTACCCCTAGCTCTGGTCCCCTTCGGGAAGCTGTTACTCGACACATGACTCACATTCACGATCCTTCAAAGTCATATCATCGTTGTGGCTGGCCCAAACAATGCCAGTATGGGTTCCCGAAAGTAATGAAACACAAATCATCTTTTAATGATCGTGGTTGGTAATTCCCCTCACTCAATATCCCCACATGTTGAATTATTTCCAGGATATTTCGAGCATAGACAACAGAAAGAAGAGGATGCTTTCATTGTTTCTCACATTCCCTGGCTGGTCCTTAGGCCCCGTGAAAAAGGCGTTGAGCCGGATCGAGCGAGAAAGAGGCATATCAGTGGCCATCAAATTTGAGCTAGCCACATTGAGTCAAAATGAACACATCAATTTCTTTCAGTTTCTAACGAGGGAGAACGAGTTAGAAGACCACGTATTACGACACTTTCAGCTGGTTGCCCTGAAACACAATATGGGGTCTATAATGCCCTAGAGTCTAAGGCCCCTACCTATGATTCATCCCTGGAGTTTAGGGTCCCCCTAAGTCCGCCGGCTTTATCGGCCGAGGCCGAGACTCTAGGACAGTAATAATATTCTGGCCAGCCAGATATATTATTTTCCCATGAGGCTAGGGCTGGGCCCATGGTAAAAGTAAGAGGATGGATATGGGCCATTATGGAAAATTGATGTACCAAAAGACCTCTGGCCAGCTGGCCACAATATTCGTTTACCCAGCCAACGGGGTTTGGCCACCATATCATACAGGGTACAATATCATACTCCCTACTGGTATGGAAACGGCTGATGATCAGAGGAATATTTGAGACCAAGGAAAGTAGGGCTCAGCCACACGAGGTGCATATCGACCATAATATTATTCATCTTGGAACCCAGGTTTGACTGATAGGTACAATAATATTTTAAGCCCAGTACTCTTGGGATTGGCCAGTGGGGCCAAGGGGCAGTCGGGATCCGAATACCGGATATGGGGAGGGGGGGGGGGGGTCCCCGCGGGGCCTTAAAAAACTTTTTATCGTAGATTTGAATTAGCTCAGAATGATATTTAAGCCACTTTGGAGGCTAGGGGGAGTTCAGAGGGCACAAACGACCTACCGAAGTGTTTTTCAGCTCTCAGTTGGCATGTTACCAGCTACAATTGAGCTACAGTAACCAGTGGGAAGGGCAGAAGATTACAACCAGCAATCTAAATGCAATATATCTATCGAACTGTGGGCCAGATAAGCCTAGAAAACAAACTTACTGTGACCACAGATGCTTCAGTGGCGAGTCGCTCGACGTTCGGACATTTCGGACTGAAGTCGGGCATCAGACGGCCGTTACTTCACGTGACGCGGCAGCCCACGGCAGCGCTGATGCGGGCTTCCGTGGGAAAGTCCTTCCCTATATAGGGGGGGGGGAGGAGGGGGGGCGGGGGTCAGGATCGAGGTCTTAAATCACTTTTCGACGTCATATCCGAATTTCGAAACCCGACTGCCCCTTGAGTGGGGCGATGAATAATAGACACACTAGATATTAGAACTCGGGGCCGACCTACCGTTCCACAGCCAATAATATTATTTGCCCTAGATGCTGGGGTCCAGCCGACAGGTGTAATAATATTTTAAACCCAAGTACTCTTGGGATTGGCTGGTGGGGAGGAATGTTAGACACCCTAGATGTTAGGACTTGGCCAACCTACCATTCCACAGGCAATAATATCATTTGCCCTAGATGCTGGGGTCCGGCTGACAGGTGTAATAATATTTTATGTCCAGGCCACTTGGCACTGGCTAGTAGGGAGAAAAATATTAGACACCCTAGATGGTAGGAATCAGCCAACCTACCTTTTCACAGACAATAACATTATTTGCCCTAGGTGCTGGGGTCCGGCCAACAGGTGTAATAATATTTTATGCCCAGGTCACTTGTCACCGGCTGGTGGGGAGAATATTAGACACCCTCAATGTTAGGACTCAGCTGACCTACCTTTCTGCAGACAATAATATTATTTGCCCTAGATACTGGGATCTGGTTGATGGGTGTAATAATATTTATGCCCAGGCCACTAGGCACCAGCTGGTGGGATTAGTGTTGCCGCAACTTCCGACTCCGGCCCGCCAAGTCGACTTGGCGAAGTCGACTCAAGTCGAGTCGAGTCGAGTCATGCCACGACTCCGACCGACTTCTGAGTCGAACCCAAGTCGACTTGAGTCGACTTGAGTCACTTGAGTCGACATTAGTATATAGGTAAGGACTACAGGCATCGGTGTGAATCTCAGCAGGCCTGGAAGATTTTGAAGACACATTCAGATCAGAGCAGACACATTCGGTAACTGACCTACGCTCAGCAGAACTATACTCACCAGCGCTCACCATCCAGCATGGATTCAAGCGGCCAAAGAAAGTATCCTTTTTCTCCGTCGTCGCCACACATCCCACATTCGGCTCGCAACCAAACCGCCACCGGACATGCCCACTCGGTCAGCAGAATAGTATCTACATACAATGTGTTGGATGGTGTACTTTGTAGCAAATCAACATCAGGTACTGTATTAGTATTTGGACTGCCCTGAAATATAGATAATATGTTAAACATTTCAAGTAGTTAAATCGATGCTGTACTGTTTAGAATGGACGGAGCATGTCTTGTTGAGGGGTGCGACAGCTAGCGCGTGCATATTGTTGTCGTGTGGGGCCTCGGACAGCTCATATAATATGATTTCCATCACTGTCATCCCACGCGCTCACAGGAAACGAACGAAAGCCTTAATATCACTCGATTCATTTGGATCTTCACCGCCAGGAGATTGCCGTATGATTACCGAGTCCACGGCAAAGTCGGAAAAAATGTGGTGTGAACCTGAAGGCCAGCACATGCAAAGACGAAATGTTTCTGCCGGGAGGGAATGTGTCATACACCCCGCATGAGTGTCTCGGCCATAAAATAAATGTCTGTTATGAACCCGCAGCGACAGTTGCCGCTATTTAAGAGCGGGAATGCCGTATGATCTCGATGTCTGAAAAATGGTTAATCTTCCTGGTCATGAAGTCTTCCCAAGATGTTGAAGCTCCAGCTGGCACTCATATCTCCACTGATCCCCACTTACCAACTGTGTCAGAGCGACGCCATCTCGGCTCGGCTTCACCAAGTTTTCATCGAGTATGAAGCCAACAGATTAGCCCTCGCATTCAAGGAATCTACATTACCTCATATTTCTGGAACAATTCTATTCATTCAGTGTGGATGGCCACACAGTTTTTTTTATGTCTTACTACTTATCGTCACAAGATCTCTCGTCTCTCTTCAAAGGCTTTTCAGCAGGCTCAAAAGCTCGGTTTGCTCAATTCGGAGACCACCATTCAGCCAGACAGCACAGCGATCGGTGTAGTTCTTTCCAATAGTACTTCAATTTTGCGCGCAATTG